>ML865195.1:22234-33382 GCA_009831015.1 Picea engelmannii
AGAAAACTTCATAAGGTTTTTGTACATATTTCAATGAGAGTATGATGTACAGGAAATACCGACAATTTGTTGGTTGAATGCAAGATAGAAGCATTGTAGGAAAAATGGTATTCAACATGGTGCTTGCTGAAAGCCATAAGGAAGAATGTGTTGGACACACCTACCACACTTAGAGGGGGGGGTGAATGAGTGTGGAGCTCTTTTTCCCAAAACTTCCCTCTTTCAAAAAAACTCATCAATTAGCATTCAACATTTATTCATTACCCATTGTTGTCATTTATAACCAGTTAGATGTGAGCACATATCAACAAAATATCATCAACAAGTCATCACCACAATGAACACAAAGAACACAAGATGTATGTACAATTTTCTTTTTATTACAGACTACAATCCTTGGGGTTTATCAGCAACAACTGAATAGAGTACAACTCTACAAGGGCACCAGCTCTATATGCAAGACTCGGCTTACATTCTCAGCACCAAATGAGATGAGGCAACAATCCTCAACATATATCAATCTGTCAATAGGTATGTGACTTGTCAGTAGTGAAACTCGTGTGTGCATGCGCCCTGGCTCACTATAGCCCACGTGTAAACCCGACCAATGCATAATGAAACAAGCGTGTGCTTCTAAGAAACTAGGGTTTTGATTTTCTTCACATGCTCAGATCCTCTACAACCTGCAATCACTTTCTCTTCTGTCTTCCACTATCCAAACTGACCCACATCCAGTCACAACACATCCAAGCTCTCCAATAGCTTTCTCATGCTCCACAACACATCAATATGAATGCTATCTCAATCATGTATAAATAACTAGTATACCATAGCAATCATGTCACTACTGAATCACAAGAGTGTTGTTCACTCCATCAACCGAATCAACCAAACTGAGACACATCATAGAATCCATACCAAGAATTCCCTAAGCATTCACAACATATCAAACAATAGTATCTATCAAGACAATAATGTAACCATACCAGTGTTTCAGTGATAGATCTGAGGCCATAGAATGTAGATCTAGAACCTACCTCATCATCCAAGAGATTGGCACCAACTCAAACACAAATATCCATGATTTTATCCACCCCATGCTCCCTGTACACAGTCAGCCCACGTGTACACTCACCCTATACACAACCAACTTGCGTGTACATGAACCCTATACAAAGACAGCCCGCGTGGGCATCATAAAATAGGGTTTTGTGAATCTGAGACTTTTTCTGTCAAGATCTTCGACATTTCCGAAACTTTGATGCATCCATGAGATCCTCCTCTCGCTCTCTTCCTTAGAATAGATCTTCAATCATGCTCAACAGATCCACACCAATAGGATTCTCTCACAAGAAGCTATCCATCAATACTCCACAAGATATTCACAAGAAGCTCTCCATTGATCCACAAGGATTCTCACCAAAAATGTGTTTTTTACAAGAGATCCTAGCTTCTTATTTATACTTTCATCTTCTAGGTCACTTAACCCATTTTTAGGTTACTTAACCCATTTCTAGGTCACTTAACCCATTTTCCTTATTTTAGGGTTAACCACTTTCCATGAATAGAAAGTTCTTCAATACGTTATCATTTAAATATTCCTTCTTGATTTTGTCACTTTTCTTTATCATTTAAATAATCCATCTTGATTTTGTCACTTTACTTTATAATTTAAATAATGATTTCTTCTTTTCAAGCACTTTTACTTCTTTGACCTTTTGGGGCTTCAAGCCATCATATGGGGTTCCTCCAACTTCATAAGGGAATAACTCTCAAACCGTGAGGAGTTATGTGACATTCCACATACCACCGGAAATGACATGACAAGCACTGTCCATCTAGGATAGTTTCACCAACAACTTCATTGATCTTCATCTCATTATTCCACATATAAGCATGGTTCCTCCAACCATTCTCCTAGGATAACTCAATCTGTAAAGCGTCTTTCTGTGAGGGATTTCACCATAAGGGGACCACTTTGGAGTTCATCCATTTGTGCACCTTATCAACCATGATAAGACAATAATGATTCATCTTTGCATCAATTCACCACTGCATCATATATATCAACTATGCATCATGTATCAATGACAACTCATTGATCCATCTTCATCAATGCATCATATCAATGATCCATCTTTATCAATTGGTCTCATCAAGGACATCATATCAAACAATTACTTGACATCAATCAATGACATCAATCAAACCAAGCCATTTACATCAATGGCATATGATCCAACAATCTCCCAAATAATCAAACCATTGGCATCAATGACAACATGATCCAACATAATGCATCCTATTATTGCAACAACAATGAAAATAATAATAATAATAATAATTTCATATTTTGGGAAAAGTGGAATTCCTTATGAAATTAATTTGATCTCTAAATGAATTCTTTTATTTTCTCTCATGATAATTGCATGTGTGTGATGCAGATGAGATAATAATGATCAAAGTTGGAATGCTAGGAAAGAACAACTATTGTTGAGAACACTAAAGCCCTATAATTGTAGAACCTTCGCGGGGTTCTAGTAATGGGTTAGCGCTCCCCTTGTGTGTGAAATCCTTGGAAAGATGGATCGTTGAAGGATTGTGTAGCAGTGAAGGGATGCTTGAGCCTGGAAGGGCGAGTGCAACAAGGAGGAGGCAACTCAAGGATGCTTATGGCATGGTATCTTCCATAAGGAGGGTGTGTCAAATGGAAGAGTGAGATGAATTATTTCCAGAAGCAGCTCTATGGAATAGAGAAATTGACTTCTAGCTACAGTATGAATACCAGAATTGGTGTTCGAAAGTAGAGCACCAAATGGATAACAAGATTCTGATAGCTAAAGCTTGGATATTTTTAAATAATTTGAATGGTACATGGTATATAATGCACTGAGGACAATGCATAAATAAGGGGAGGGAATTGTAACATCCCAAGACCGAGCCCTGGTTGTAATTGTGAATGTAAATATGTTTCGTAGGATGGTGAGCCAAGTGATTATAAGCTAGGAGGATTATGTGATGATTAGGCCGAAGACCCTAGATGCTAAAGGCCAAAGACCATGTTTTTGTATATGTAAATACTCATATCATTAATATAAATACATCGTTACATGTAGAATGACCACAATAAAAGAGAATGGGGGACTAAGATCCACTAGGTAGGGTAAGGGAGGGGGCTATGTGTCTAGGCATATGGGATAAGCTAGAGGGCTTACCTCTAAAGGAATAATATTATATTATTACTTCCCAAAGGATATGGTTGACATAAGCCATGTTTTCCTAAGTTCCTAGGAGAGGGAACAAGTGCTAAGTGGATCTCATGCATCTTCAGGAAGATAGGTGTTGACCTGGGCACATGCAGTTATAGCTGGTAAATCCAGCATGTTGGGGGGTTCTCTCTCCACTCTCATGTCTCTCCCCATTCTTGCAATCCTCATGACCCTCACATTTCTAGTAGTCAGTTGTCCTTCCTGATTCACCATTGATTCATGTAGTGAACCTTTTTCTCCATTGTTTCCTCTGCATCAAGCATGCACCTTGGGAACCTGTAGTCACACTCGAGCTATCCTGTGTATCACCTATGAAGTCTGATGCACCCTATAACTTCTTGATCCCATGTTGTGTCTTATAAGTTGGAGGTTAAAACCCACATGGTTCATTGACTAAGTGTGGCTTGCTTCCATCGTATGTTCTGTTACCGATATTTGTTGTTTCCATCACTTTACTTGAATTGAATTAGAAGCTGGACTTAAGAAGCAGGTTTTCAGGCCTGTGGTTTGAAGAGGTGGGTTGTCAGGCCGGTGGATTGAAGAAGCAGGTTTTCAGGCCTATGAGCAACTCTCTCAAAGTGAGAGAGGTTGTTGGGGAAGGGATTTCTCCTAGAGGGAGCCCAACAATAGTTATAGTGCTCTAAGAATTCTTGTCTGGCCTGTTACTGAAGCCCTGGAAGGGAAGTGGGGTAGCCGAAGGACCGTTGAGCAGAGAAGGGGAACAATTATTGGGGTGGGAGAGGCATGTGGGCAATGAGAGGTTGTAGGTTGTGTGTATAAGTTGTCTCCTGGGAGGGAGTCCTTCCTGATTGATTGTGTAGCATCCTATTGTCTCATTCTAGCCTAGGAATCCCTTTACCTGGGTGGAGTTTAGTCCCAGCATGGGGGTGACCCACTGCTGAGAGTGATGAGCAGCATGGTCTATGGCTGGGAGGTTCATGGAAGGTCTAAATGTATTTGGTGGTCTTATCTAAAAAGATAAGTACCATTTATGTGTTCATTTACTTACTTTGTATTTGTACATGTTTTATATTTATGAGTTTGTCCTGTATATGTTGTACATATAGGCTTTATTGTTATTTTTGCAATTATTTGTATATTAAAATAATGTAATTGTCTATTAAGTTATTTATGTATGATGTTCTGAAAGAGTTTACATGTGCAATATCCTAGCAAGTCTATGGTTGGGTATGATACCTTTTGGGTTATCAAAATCTCAGTAAGAATGTGTTTTTCTGTAGTGATGTTGCCCGGCCTGTTGGTGGCTGGGGATGTTACAAAATGGTATCAGAGCTAAGTGAAACATTCAAGAAGTGGCATTGCCCAACCTGTTGGTTGTCGGGGGCATTACAACAATCTTGGAATGATACACTAGTAAGCCCTGCTTACATACCACATGGCCCAACAAAATTCTAAAAGGCACACAAAAAATACATTTATTCAATTTCAATGAAATTTGACATTTTCTACACGTATCCAACATTAATATTAGCACTTCTATATGATCTTTCAATAGACTAAACATAGTCCAATCATCTAGATAAACTTCTAGGAACTTATGAATAAATTCCTTAAAGGATGCGACAACTACTCTCGAGAAAATTGTTGGTTCATTCTTCATCCTAAAAGGAATCACTATGTACTGGTAGCTTCCCCACTCTATTGGAAAGGTATTCTTATGTCTATATTCCTACACAATATTTATTTGGTGATAGCCTGAGAATCCATTTGTGAAAGAATAATCCTCCTTCCCTCCTACATTCTCTAGTACGTCATATATGAAAGGTGTGAGAAATGGATCATGTAGACATGCATCATTTAGCTTCCTTAGGTTTACAAAAATTATGATTCCCCTTGTTTTCTTGGCTTGCTCTCCCATTGGAATTATCCATTCTGATTCTACTACTAGTTCAATGATTCATGCTTCTAACATTTAGTTTATCTCTATATTCACCTTTTGTTTATACTTTGGATTTAATCTATAGGGTCTATGTCTTACTGGCTTAACATTTGGTTTCAAATAGATCATCATTTCTCTGAACTCACCAGCTATCCCTTTCATTTTTGAAAACATGTTTGGGAAATGATCATGATACTCACACAGTAAGTATGCAATATTTTCCACATTTTCATCATTCCATTAGTCTCCTATTTGTGCAAATTTTGGATTCTCTTTTGTCCCAATATTTACCTTACACATCCCTAGTGATTGTGCCTACGCAACATATTCAAGATCTGGACCTTCTACTGTGTGTTCCTATAATGTCCCTTTCCAAATAGGAGCTCCAGAGAGGAGGCTTAATGGTCTAAACTGCCCCATTAGACTATAGCCAGGGCTAGAAAGGGGTAAACAGGGTCACTAGAGGTCACTTCAGTCACTGGTGTTATATTCAGAAAGTGACATTGAGCTAAAAAGGGTAAAAAGCACTTTTAAGTCAATATGAGATAAAAATAGAAGTCAACAGTGAATTAGGGTTTCAACAGTGATTTAGGGTTTTGGAAGTCAATAGTGAATTAGGGTTTTAGCAATGATTTAGGGTTTTGGAAAGCTATAAAGGAAGGTTCAACGATCTAATTCATCATTATGCAGATTATGACTTGTCATTGAGGAGAAGAGGCACATCTGAGGAGAGATAGTACAGTGGATTCCAGGAGGAAGACACCAGTTGACTAATTTCGGTGTTGAGAGACACACCCTAGTCACCAGGAAGATCATTTAGGTCTTCCATCATTCTTCAGCAGCAGTTACACAGTGTTCAACAGCAAGGGTGCATTCACCTAGAGTGAGGGCATAGCTTCTGAGAGGGTTTTTAGTCAACTTATCCCATCCAGGGAGAATTTTGAGATTTCCCTCCAACCCATTTGAGAGGAGGACAAGGGGCATATTTTTCCTGGTTCCTCATCAGATTCTGACGGAGGAATCAATTGGGACACATTTTCTAGACTTGGATGTGCGACACTTTTGGCGGGCACATTTGGGGTTCCAGAGAGAGCATGAGACCAGATTCAAGGAAACCCCTCCGACCCATTTCCCAGTAGACCAAGGCAGTCATTTTGAGACATATCTCGCCTGATTCCGATGGTGGAATCACTAGGATGCATTTTTCCAGAAGAAGAGGGGTGAATTCCCCCAGGGGTATCCATCCAGGGTTCAGATTCACCAACAGAGGGGTCCGAAAGGATTCCCAGGCCCTTGTTCCCCAGCTTCCATAGGGAACCCCCAACAACAACACAACCACCGATAGCACAAAGGCAACCCAATCATGTAGACGACATTGCAGAGTATAGGAGAGAGTACACAGCATTGGGTCGTGACTTCCATCAGGACATGACCTTAGTCAAGTAATGTGGGCTCAGACTCAGGAACCGCCCCAGAGAGCCGTAGAGGGGAGGACCACAATAGTGACAGGGGAATAACCTCGATTTCATCCGAAAATTTGGGAAACTCACCATCCCTTCTTTCGATGGATCATCCAAATACATCGCTAGAGCTTGGGTATAGAAGCTAGACATGTACTACAAGCTCAACCAGATGTCTGAGATAGAGGCCATTAGTTTCACGACCTTACACTTGGAGGGTGAGGCACATGAGTGGTGGTATCATGGACTAGTGACATTGGTTCACAGTCGCATCACCTCCTATAGAGAGTTTACAGATAGGCTCATGGACAGGTTTGATAGGAAGGATCCTGAGACACACTTCAGGGATCTATCCCAGTTGAGACAAACTGGCACAATAGAGGCATTCATCACAGAGTTTCAGTAGGTAGTCATGGCAGTGATAGATATATCAGAGCCCAGGTTGATCATGCTATTAACAGAAGGACTCACAGAACCTTTGAGAGGATTGGTGAAGGCATACAGGCCTCCCACTTTGTAGGATTCCATCCTTCACACTCGAGATCTAGTAGACTAAGAGCCAAATAATAAAAATTTCTCCAAACCATTTTTTCTTCAGAGGGATTGAGACAGGAAGCCATTCCAGAGAGAGTGGAAGGGAAAGGAGAAGTTGGATGATGAGACTAGGTGAGAACTTATGAGGAAGAAGCTTTGCTTCAGCTGTAGAGATCCTTGGGTCCCAGGCCACAGGTGCATGGGCAAGGGAGAGATTCATTATATTGAGGTAGAAGCAGATAGCGTGGATAGTGAGGAGGAGGAGCAGGACAGTGGATCCACTAGATCCGAGGAGGAGTCAGCACCAGCAGAGGAGCAACCTCCCCATAGACCACCGACACTGATGGAAACCCATTCTCCAGTAGTTCCACAATCGCCAGAGCAGGCTAATAGGAGGAAACCAACAAAGGGAGGACTCATAGTGACCCTTTTTGGTGTTCCCAGGTATGATACCCTCTGTATCAGAGGGGTTATTCAGGGGAAATGGGAAATTGTCCTGATAGATGGTGGGGCCACCCACAACTTCATCGACGCTTCACTAGTATCAAGATGAGCACTTCAGACATAGGAGTTTGAGGGGTTTGATGTTGCGGTAGAAGATGGCCACACAGTGGAGTGTCTAGATAGAATTCCAAACTTAGAGATGAAGTTAGGCAACTACACAGTGAGAGACACATTTTATGTGATTGACCTATTGGACACAGATGTGGTGTTAGGAGTTCAGTGGATGATTGCCTTGGGAAAAATCACCACCAACTACCAAACCTTGGAGATGGGATTCAGAGATTAGGATGGAAAGAAGGTTGTTCTAAGAGGTATTTTGACAAGAGCACCCAAGACAGTTTTAGCCAAAAGGATGGAGAGGATATTCAGACATGGGGAGGTATCATATGCCACAGAATGCTTGATCACTACTCAAAAGGATTCAAAAGGTTGACAACAATACCATACTGAGATCAAGAATTTATTGGGACGACATCAGAAGGTCTTTGTGGAAATTCCACCAGGGAGATCACCTGACAGGAGGTTTGAGCACACCATTGAGTTGGAGGAGGGGGCCAAACCTATTATCACACCCCCTATCGTCATCCTAGGAGGTTCAAGGATGAGATAGAGAAGGAAATCAAGGAATTGTTGGTGATGGGACACATCAGACCGAGTAGCAGCCCATTTGCTTCTTTAGTTGTCTTAGTTCTGAAGAAGGATGGCACCATGAGGATGTGCATTGATTATCAAGCCTTTAACAAAAAAACCATCAAGAACCGGTACCCTATTCCATGCATTGACGAGTTGTTGGATGAACTGCATGGGGCAATTTTCTTCTGAAAGATTGATCTACTCTCTAGATATCATTAGATCAGCATCTGAGAGAAGGACATAGAGAAGACGACATTTCGATGTCATTTTGGACACTTCGAGTTCTTTCTTATGCCATTTGGGATAACCAATGCACCCGCTACATTCCAGTCTTGCATGAACCATATATTCAGGGATCATTTAAGGAAATCAGTCTTGGTTTTCTTCGATGACATCTTGATCTATAGCTGGTCATGGCAAGAGCATATGAGGCACCTGGATGAAGTATTGAGCATCATGGAGGCATAGTCATTATATGCCAAAGAGTCCAAGTGTGAGTTCGGTATGACAGAGCTACTTTACTTGGGCCACATCATTAGTGCACAGGGGGTACAGGTGCACCAAGAGAGTATCAGGGCCATTCTAGATTGGTCGACTCCCAGGAATGTGATAGAATTGAGGAGCTTCTTCAGGCTATGTAGCTATTATAGGCAGTTCGTCCAGGGTTTTTCTCATCTTGGAGCACTGCTGACAGATATTACCAAGCATGGGGCCTTCATATGGACCAAGAAATCACAGGAAGTCTTTGATCACATGAAGGAAGTCAGGGGCACTTGTCCAGTGTTAGCACTACCAAACTTCACCTTGCCATTTGTACTAGAGTGTGACGCATCCGGTGAAGGGATTGGTGTAGTTTTGGTGCAGGGAGGACAACCCATTGTATTCGAGAGCTGGAATCTTAGTCAGCCCGAGAGGTTGTACTCCATTTATGACAAGGAAATGTTGGCAATAATGCATGCCTTGACCAAGTTCAGACAATATTTGGTGGGCAGGAAATTTGTGGTCAAGAACGATCACAATAGTTTGAAGTATTTCCTTGAGCATAAGGACCTCAGTGAGCACCAAAAGAAATGGGTGACGAAGGTACAAGAATTAGACTTTGACATAGAGTATGTCAAGGGGAAGAAGAACATTGTGGCCGATGCACTATTGAGGAGACCTGCAACATGTTCTTTGATGGAGATTTCAGCAGATTGGAAATCATACTTGTTAGTGGAATATTCCAAGAACAAGTTCTCTTATGAGGTGATGGATGGGAAGATACAGGATGACCAGTATAGGGTCATTGACGATGTCATATTTTATCAGGATAGAGTCTACTTGGTGCCAGATTTAGGGCTCAAGAATAAGATCCTCACCGCAATTCATGATTCACCTCTAGCAGGCCATCAAGGGTTTTTCAAAACCTATACACAGATCAGAGAGAGGTTCTCATGGAAGGGCCTCAAACAGGACGTTATGAGACACGTCAGTGAGCATGTGACTTGCCAACAAAACAAGTCAGAGCATGCTCTTCTAGCAGGGATACTTCATCCACTCCCCATTCCAGAGTCGAAATGGGAGAGTATATCTATGGACTTCATCACAGGTCTACCCAAGGTCCAGGGTAAGGACTGTATCTATGTAGTGGTCAAAATATTGACCAAGTTTTCTCACTTCTATGCCATATCGACAGAGTACAGTGCAGTTTAGGTAGTTGAGCTTTTCTTCAAGGAGGTCTTCAGACTTCATGGGTTACCGAAGAACACTATCAGTGACAGGGACAGTCAGTTCATAGGGACATTCTGGAGAGAGTTGTTTCGGTTGGTGGGGACAGAGTTGAAACCTAGCACTAGCTATCACCCTTAGAAAAATGGGCAGACCGAGATTGTCAACAAGTGGGTTGAAGGTTATTTGAGGAACTATGTAGGAGGACAGTAGAGAATGTGGGTAAAGTGGTTACATTTAGGAGAACATTGCTACAACACCACCTTCCACATGTCCATTGGTATGACACCCTTCCGAGCATTGTACATATATGATGCTCCCACTTTGGTAGACTTGGTATTTGGGGAGAGGAGAGCTCCCAAGGCCAAGGATTGGATCATAGAGAGTCAGGAGATTCTCAAGTTGTTGAAAGAGAACCTGCAGACGGCGCAAAACTGACATAAGATAAGTGCGTACAGGCACAGGATAGATCACAGCTTTGAGGTTGGAGATTTAGTTTTCTTAAGACTCCAACCCTACAGACAATCATCTCTAAAGAAGAGTGGGGCCGAGAAGCTCAAGCCCAAATTTTATGGTCCTTACAGGATCATGCGCCAAGTAGGTGAGGTCACTTACAAGCTAGAGTTTCCAAAGGGGAGCAAGATTCATAATGCGTTCCATGTGTCTTGCCTCAAAAAGGCAGTGGGACAATTCATTAACACATCAGAGGAGCTTCCAACGTTGGATGAGGAGGGACAATTGGAGTTAGTTCTGGAGGAGTTTTTGGAGTTCTAGGAGAGGAAACTGAGGAGAAGTGTCATCAAAGAGTGTTTGATCAAATGGAGAGAGCTTCCAGTAGAGGAATTTACTTGGGAGAGCGAGCAGGTGTTGTAGGCCCCTGGACTGGTATTGCTTGAGGACAAGATATTTTGGGAAGGGAGGACTATAATGTCCCTTTCCAAATAGGAGCTCCAGAGAGGAGGATTAATGGTCAAAACCACCCCATTACACTATAGCTAGGGCCAGAAAAGGGTAAACAGGGTCACTAGAGGTCACTTTAGTCACCGGTGTTATATTCAGAAAGTGACATTGAGCTAAAAAGGGTAAAAAGCGCTTTTAAGTTAGTATGAGCTAAAAATAGAAGTCAACAGTGAATTAGGGT
>WSFP011427231.1:0-22134 GCA_009831015.1 Picea engelmannii
TTCATGTTTATAACACTGGTTTTCACAGTAAAGACTTGCTGCCATTAAGATTAATGATTCGAAGATAAAATTGAGAGAAATTGTTAATAATTTACAATAACTGATTCACCCCCCCCTCTCAGTTATTTCATACCTGTAACACCAAGAAGGCCCCAAGCTAACTCACCAACAACTTGTTGATGACACTATGCTTCATGGTATACCAACAACTCAAGAGGCAAAGGCCTACAAGGAGATATTGGATACTTTCATTGAGGCTTCAGGAACTGAGGTAAATCATACTAAATATATGGTTTTTTTCTTTAATAGTCATATTGCTATTCAAAGGAATCTCACTAATATCCTATGTTTTTAAAGGAAGACTTTACCTTCTAAATAGTTGGAAGTTCCTGTAATGGACAAAGCGAAGAGGAAATCCACATGGGAAAGTTTGATTTCTAAGCTACAAGAGAAAGTTCAACAGTGGACCTACTGGGCCCTGAACTTTGTGGCTAGGGTTATCCTTACCAAAGTAGTTCTACATGAAATCCTGAATTACATGCTCTCAGTTTTGTTGGTGCCTATGGGGGTTCTGCAATAAATAAGAAATATCCAGAGGAACTTTCTGTGGAGAGGGGCATAGGAAAAGAAGAAATAGGCTCTTGTAGCCTAGGAAAAACTATGTTGTCCCAAAAATAAAGGAGGTATGGGCCTATAATATCCCAAAACAATGAACAAAGCATATGGGGAAAATTATGGTGGAGGTGGATAAAAGAAACTTCGGCTTCTTGGGTGGCCCTCTGGAAAGATAAATATGGCCCTAGATTCAATCCCCAAAACCTTATCAGATTCAATGGTACAAAAAAAGGATCAAATATATGGAACATGGCTTGTAGGAATAGAATGGTTATTCAAGAGCATAGTTTCTGAGAGATTAGAAATGGCCAAGCAAAATGATTTTGGGAAGATGTGTGGCAACAAGAACCAAAACTTGACTCCCTGGAGAGAGAGGCCATTAGGCATGATATGTTTAGAATGGATAAACCTCAGGTCTTCCATTACTAGGATTAAAACAATGAGAACCCCAAGTGGAGACGTTAAATCTCTATGAGTGCTCATGGCCAAGATAGAAATCCAAATGGCATGGTTGAGATGGAGCAAGAACTTTACAAAAGAAAAATCCCCTTCTTAGAAGAAGAGGATCAATTAATATGGGGCAAACAGGAAGGAGGGGAATTCACTTTGAAAGAGGCAAGAAACTATATTGCAGGACATAACCAAAAGAATTCATAGGTGGTATGGAAACAACTATGGAAATCACATCACTAGCCGAAGATATAGCTCTTCATATGGCTAGTCATGCACAAGCAAATCCTAACTTGGGAGAATATGGTGAAAATGGGTTTTCATGGACCGTCAAGGTGTCATCTATGTCAGGAACACAAGGAATCCATTAACCATATTCTTGATAGTTGCAAATATTCTTCAAGCTTGTGGGACTGGGTAACAACCTTGTACCGTCAATCAGATAGAGTAAGAGGGGATATCCAAACAACTATAAGAAACTAAAAGGAAAATTATACCGCTAATGAGTTAGTGAATCTAAGTTGGAACCTAACCCCTGTTTTCGTGATTTGGGCAATTTGGAAGGAGATAAATCAGCGTATCTTTAGAATTGATAGCCTACCAACTGACAACTTGATAGAAAAAATTAAGGGGAAGCTCCGGGAAATGATCACAAGAAACAAATTACAAACTTTAGGGGAAAAACCAACAGCCCAAGAAATTAGACTTCTAAAAATCCTGCAAGTTGACTTACAGATATTAAGTTCACAACGAAGAAAAGAACTGCAAATTCACAACACAACCAGGATTTAGAACCCGCCTCCTGATGGTTTTTTGAAATTGAATTTTGACGGAGCATCGAAGGGAAACCTGTGAAATGCAAGCACGTGAGGAGAAATTAGAGATAGCCAGGGAAAAATTATAAGAGTCTTCTAAAACAATATAGGATGGACTATGAACAATGTTGTAGAATTCCATGCCATTGAACAAGGATTAGAAATCCTGGTTAAGGGGACTATGCTTTGGTCATTCAAACTATGAAGAATCTAGATGGAGATGGGAAGGTGCGAGTGACCAATGCCAAAGACTAGCGGGACAATAGAGAAGAATCCAGGTTTTTTTGGCTATCGAGCGGCTTCTAGAATCTGTTTTTAACTATGATAGTTATTATAGACTATAGAAAGAATTACTGTAGATGGTTTAGGCTTGTCAATTTTGGAAAACTTGTTATTTCTCCGGTTTTATATAAGTTTATGAATATAATTAAGACTCTTGATGTTATGGCAAGTAAAGCAAACATGGCTGATATCAATACAGTAAAAAAAAACATTATTTTGCAGCTGGTTTGGTTTCCAATTTGGCAGACCAACTGATTACTTGTATGGCTTTATGATTTTAGCGAAGTAATATAAATATTCTCTACTCACTTATAAAAAAACAAAGATAACAAAAAGAGATAAAAGTGGACCAGGCATGTGCTATCTGTGCAGTGGAGAAGGGGAAGAAAGAGATAAAAGTGGACCAGGCATGTGCTATCTGTGCAGTGGAGAAGGGGAAGATATTAGACACTTAATGATTTAGTGTCCCTATGTGTGTCAACTTTGGAAGGATGTGGAAAAAATTATGGATGGGGCCATCTATTAAACAATGCTTAAGAAATTGGTACATGAAAAAGGAGTTAAAGGCCTATAGAGAAATCCCATGTTTTTTTATTTGGGGCATCTTCCTATCCCATAATGGATATTTATTTAATGACATTCGAAAGCCTACATTTCAGCTACATTCACAGATTTATAGTTTATTTCAAGGTTGTATGTTGGATTTAAAGGTTAAGACCTAAAGATCTGTTGGGGAGCCATTTATTAACAAATCAATTCCTTTGGGGTTCTTTGATGGGTCTAAGCAAGGTCCACAAGATTTTTATAATGTTGGAGGGATCTCGTTCTTCTCAGATAATCATTTTTTTAAGTTCAAAGTATAATGTTGGAAGGATCTCGTTCCTCTCAGATAATCATTTCTTTAAGTTCAAAGTAGGTTTGGGCTCAAGTATAAACAATCTTGCTGAATTAACTACTTTAAGATGTCCATTAAAATTGGCTTTGGAAAAAGGGATAGAAATGATGTAAATTTATGAAGACTCACTTCTTGTTATAAAGTGGATGAGAGGGGAAAGACAAATTCAAAATGTTACTTTAAGATCTCTAGTAGAATAACTGAAAGATGCTTCAAGACACTTTCAAAATATAACATTCACATATATTTTTAGGAAACTAAATGAAGAAGCAAATGGGCTCTCTAAAGAGGGCCAACAAATTGAATATGGAGTTTTGAAAACAAAGGAACATCTGGATGGTGTTATTACCTGTTCCACTCTCATATTGTCTTGAATTATTTTTGAATGTTTTAGTTACAATTTAAAGATTTCATTTTATGATGGAGAAATCATGTTTTAATATTAGGATATATATAAAGTTTAGGCGACTGGATTGAACAATATATAAAAGAGAAATAAGGTTATGGTCTCACTTTGTGGCTAGAAGAATATTTTTGTTGTATGTGGAAGATAGTCCAAGTCTAAGTAGATACAGATATATATATTTTGTGTCTTTTTGACAAGTGCTATGAGTACCGTAAGAATGAAATCATCCATTCAACTTTTAATAGAAGATATGTTTTTTTTTCCTAGGAAAACAAATTGTTCTATGTTTCTAAAATGTCTTCAATGCTCCATTCAAATGATTCTTTTAACCTACAATCAAATTTATTCAAAGACTCACCTAGTTTCTAAAATATGTTGACGAGTGTAGGGATACCTACTGAAAACTATAGCATCTCATTCCATTCCTTCATAAAATCATTGCATACCTCTTGGAAAGTGGTAGCATGCAAGTTGTTTCCCTCTAGAAAGGGACATTTTACAGAGAACACTTGCGAAGTAGGTGTTCATGAAA
Source organism: Picea engelmannii (assembly GCA_009831015.1). Taxonomy (NCBI): domain Eukaryota; kingdom Viridiplantae; phylum Streptophyta; class Pinopsida; order Pinales; family Pinaceae; genus Picea; species Picea engelmannii. The sequence continues at coordinate 3,996 of WSFP011427231.1, forward strand.
TCATTTTTCCATTCATTGGGGACAAAAAGTTCAAGAAGTTCTCAACAAAAAACATATACAAGCACCCATTTGTTGCATTGTGATATAGGGGGAATTGAGAAAGAAAAATGTTGTTCATGCCATTGGTAGGTTGTGTTATGACAATGAATGCAACTTTATTGGGGTTGGTGGTAGGAAGGAGAATAAGAAACTAAGCGACCACCAAACCAATCTCTAGCTTGTCTGTAATATTAAACAATGGAGTCATGAAGGTGCACGCGGGTACATGAGACATGAGGCTATTTTCACTAGTTGATGTACTTTCCTCTTGTGGTGATACAAGTTCCATTAAATAAGTAACCAAAATTTTGACAACTATGCCAACATGTTTTTGAAAAGGTAGTTCATTAATATAATGTGAATTGTTGTCTAAGGCACAATCAAGGAAGACCTTGTGTTAGAATAATTGTAGTTTATCGATTTACCTCTAGGAATTGACACATCAACCCATATGTTGTAGGAAACAATTTTTTTAGCGACACAACTAATGTTAGATGTGTTAGGGCTATGAAAACATTTTGACACTTAAGGAGATCAAACAATACACTAAATACAATCAAATCATTTTAAGTTATGGCACATGCATAACTAGCATTATAGTCTAGCTAGCTAAACCACTCAATAACATACCCATATGTGTGTTGTAAAGCAAAGCAATAATAATTGACCTAATCAAATTACTATCTACTTTGTGTACTAAATAGAAGATAATAAAAATAGATTGCATGCCACATATATATGCATGACTCTAAGTGTAAATCTAGGGCCAAACAAATTTACCATGCATTTTTGTAAATCCTACTAGAATATAATTAAGTTTGACTTATATTAGATGTTGAATTGCTCTCAGCTAAAGGAAAAATTGGGAAGCAACATAAATTTGACCTTCTTGGCATTAATTCCAAAAGAAGCAAATCATTCTTCATTTTGAATTTTTTTGTCCTATATCATTGTGTAGTGTTGCATACAAGATCCTTCTTCATTTTTAATTTTTTTGTCCTATACCACTGTGTAGTGTTGCATACAAGATCCTAATAAATATATCGACAAATCATATATGGGATTTAATTCCAAAAGAAGTAAATATTTCTTCATTCACAAAATTTTGTCCTATATCGTCTTGTAGCGTTGTAGACAAGATCCTAATAAAGATCTTGACAAATCATTTTTGCCACCTTTTACCCTCTCTCATATAATAAAATCAAGGAGGCTTTGTGAAACAACATCAAATCACATATAATATTCTCTTCATCTAAGAAGTGATTCACATTCACTCCAATAGATCAAATCAAGAGCTAGAAATGGTCATCAAAATTGATATAGAAAAAAACATTTGATTGGGTAAGGCATAGTTTTCTTTTTGAAGTTATTTGCAGTTTGGATTTCCTTCGCTCCTTTTGAAATGGATCAAATCTTGTATTGTTTGTTCATGGATTTCCACTTTGGTAAATGGGAGATTGGTCACTTTCTTCCAAATCCAAAGGGAACTCTACTAGGGATAACCTTTGTCACCCATACATTATATTTTTATGGTAGAAGCCTTAGAAAGGAAGCCAAAGAAAGAAATAATTTCTAATAGTCTCAGAGGTATCATGATATCAAAGAGAGTAAAGGTAGTTAATCACTCACAGTTTGTGGATGATACTCTCTTTCTCGGAGGCATCTCCCTAATTGTTGTTGAAAGATTCAAAGAGAGTGTGGACAAATACACAATGACATTTAGGGGTTTGATTAAAAAGACAAAAAGTAACAATTATGGTTGGAACACCCCTCTCTTTATCCCATGGATAATTTCCCAAATAATGGAGCTTGCTCTTGTGAGTCCATGGTCATCCTCTCATTATGTCGGTATTTCAATTACTCTAAAACAACACAAAGTTGAAGATTCACTGCCAATAGTGTAGAAGATTGAGAATAAAATGGAGAAATGGGTATTGAGATGGTTGAATCTAGATATGTGAGCGACTTTAATCAAATCAATGTTGTTTTCTCTCCTAGTTTTTCAAGGTTCAACTTTGCTAGCTCCAACATGTATTAGCCTTCAAGTTGGAAAATCTGTCCAAAATTTTTTGTGGTAAGGGGTAAATCAAATTATAAAAAGTTTTATCTTGTTAATTGGTCCAAGGTGAGAGTTCCCATAGATCATGGAGGATTGACAATAAAAGGACCGATTTTGATGAATGTGGATTTAGGGGCAACGATTTTTTGGTGATCGATTTTAGGCATAAATGAATGGTAGAAGGAGGCTTTATATAAAAATTATTTGAGCAAGAGTTAGATGAGGTGTTTAGATGACCCCAAATTTGTTTCTGTAGGCTCCCTAATTTGGTGTCTTTGTAAATCCTTGACAATTATTTTGGAGAAGCATCTGAGTTGGGTCCATAGTAATAGAAAATTAATCAGGCTTTGGGAGGAAAACATCACGGGAAATCTACCTCTCTCCCTAAAAAATGATCTCTTGGGTATCAAGGAGTGGATCTATTTAAATAGAATCTAAAATCTATACGGTCTATCATGCTAGGAGCAAGGGGATCGACCATCTTGGTTGGGTTGGAAGACATTTTACCTCTCTAGTCCTCTCTTGGATCAATTTGAAATTTTGTCTCAACTGTTTGATAGAGATATCACCCCACTATTGAGTCTCAGAATTGACGTGTTTTCAATGACCTTTTAGTCCAATTTCCACTTAACTCATCCTTCAATATTCACCTATTTGTCACTTATATTTCCATATTTGTCCATTTTATAAGCCTTTACTGCATCCGAGCTTCATAAGACAATTAATCATTAAATTCTTATTTTCCCCATATTTTGATGTTTATTTAGAATAGACTTTGTGGTTTTTTAAATTATTTGAGTTTATAAGTTTACTACCGGAATTTCAATCTATGTGACTACTTGAACATACATCTTCTTGTTCATGTAGTACTACTGGAATTTTTTAATGGCTTGTTTCTGGAAGCCATTTTTCCATGGAATTTCTATCCAGATGAAAACAAATTAGAATAATTGAAGACATGGGTTTTGTGCAGAATGCCCCAAATTGGGTGTTTAACAGGCATATTATCAAAAAAAGAAAAAAATTGGGAGATATGGGTAGATATTTAAGGAATATTTTCCAAGAAATCCTGTAGCGACTGAATTCCTATAGTTACGCCTTTTGTGGACAAATTTGGGAATACAGTTCAATTAAAGATTATGTTGTTGTGATTCCATGTTATTCGAACATATCCAACAACCATTAAGTAAACTCCATTGCCTTAATCAAGTTTGTGATGGTTGTAGATCCATGTATTTGGGATCTGGTCTCATTTTGCTGTAACCATTTTCCTTCTTTGAATTGAATCCATATGTATAAATGTAAGGAAGATCATTGTAATGGGAGGAGGATAAAGGGAGGATCAATGTAATCTTTAGGAGGGTTTTTGAATAAATAACTTGTTGCGTATCAAGAGCTCTCCACTGTAGTATTTCTTGGCAATGTATTTCAAGGGAGACATGGCCTCTCCCTTTGGTATATGTTGTCCAATAGTTTCTTTTTGTTGTGTGAGTTTGTTCAAATTCTACAATTTTATTTCTGTTGTGTGGATCAATTAATGCTTGTGAGAAAATGAGTTTCATACTTGATTTCCCATCAGTTTAATTGGTGATTCTCTTAACAAATAATTGTCAGAGCTGCAAATTGATGCAATTGATGATCACCAATCCTTCACTGGTCGACAATTGCTCATGATAAATATCTTGTCTATATGTAGTAATTCTTTCAATTCTATTGTTTATAGTTTCAATTTAAGGTTTCCAATCTAACTCATAGAGTGAATCCACAAAGTATTGTTGAATATAAGGATTTATATTCAACCTGCAATTCTACCTTAGAATATTTATTGTTAGATGAGCAACTGGTTCTGTTAGTTTTGCTTCGTAGTCCACTAGAAAATGGCATGTTAGACACTTTGAGATTGGCTTTGCATATATTGTGCCTAGCATTTCATAAGTTTACAAACCCATATTGATAATTAATGTATCGAATTACTGCCATATAATTCGCCCCACACCCACTAAGGTCTGATTTGCAAGACTCGAGAGGGTGGGGGATGAAATGTGGATCTTATTAAGTCAAGATGATATATTTGAATTAATAGAAGGAGAAAGGTCCCCAATTGGCCATTTGGAAGTGAATTTGGAGCAAGGATTTCCTCCTAAAGATTCATATTTTCTATTGGGTTTTGGTGCATGGAAGAGTATTAACAACCAAGAATTTGTCTCATAGGGGAATTTAAGGACCCCTATTGATCTGTAAAATACCATGGACATTCCACTGGAACAGTTCGTCACAACATATATTGTATTATACTAAAATATTTTACTATGCAAGTTTATTTCCTTAGATCTTATATTTATTAACATCGACTTCTTGCTCAAATTTACAAAAATAATTGAAATACAAAAATGAAAGAGCAAACAAATAAACACACCATCCACACAAATGAACACAAGTATATCCTAGGAAACCTGAAATGGGAGAAAACCTATCTAGAATGTACGACATGTGCTCTACTCTCTTTTCTTCAATTATAGAAATGCAAATACAAAGAAAGATGCACTCATTATGGAGTTTCCTTTGACACTATGGTCTAAATGGCTACTAAGAAATCTTTTTCCTCCTCTCTCAATCTCTCTACTCGCACTCCTAGATTCTCTAGTCAACTATGGAACAAGTACAATGCTAAAAGAATGGAACCCCCTCCCTTCCAAGGGTCCCAATATTTAACATAGCTTGATAATTGTCTAGGGTTAGGGTTTTTGCATGCCTCAAACCTTAATTAGTGTTAGGTTTTGGATCTTCTAGAATATTCCTGAAAGTCCATATGCGTTAGTAATGGGGGATGACCTGACATCCAATCAGTACCATGGTGGTAAACAAGGTAGGTCAACTTGTGGGAGTTATAATTTCAACATACAAGTTCCAGTTGAGGTGATTTTTGCACTGTTGGAAATGTTTCATTATGTATAACAATGATGCACATGGTTTTGACACCAAAAGTGTCATTTTATGCCTAAAAATGGATCTAGAAGGTTCCATACCCCAAATATCCAAATCAAGACCTGCACTAAAATGGGTCCTACAAGACAATTCCGCCAATTTTTCCACCCAGAAAGTACCAAGATAGATGGAAAATTATATAATGATACATTATAGATCCTACCTCCCCATTTAAAGAGGATTTTGGTCCCTAAGAGTTGTTACTGAATGAGGTGAGAAAAAATTTCCTCTACCTTCTCCTCCGAGTACCATTTTTCCTTGCCTAGAAGGTGTCTTTTCAACCTAATCTGCCAAAGGTCATGTTGCCCCTATTTGGTAGTTTTGGACTTCTTTTTAAAAATTGTATCTTCTGGAAAATCTATCTAAGATTTTGGTACTAATTCTTCTATGGTAGATAAGACCTACTCCTTGGTTTCCTAATCCAACATGGAATGATCAAAGAGTTTCATATTTTCCACATTCACTATTGAGTAAATGTGCATATATGGGGGTAGATTGAATATGTAGGAATTATCACCCACCTTCTCCAATACCTCAAAAGTACGATACTATAGAGACTTGATCTTATTACCATGACATTATAGCCTTTATTTGTTTAGTTGCAACCAAAATCTTTCTCCCACATTGAATGCTTTCTTAGTCTTGTGCTAGTCATGTCAGGCCTTGTACCTTTCCTATGACTTCTTCAACATCTCCTATACTTGCAAATAGATCTATCTAATCTTTTCAACAAATTTATTTTCTTTGAATGCTTCTCCTATGAAATCTTCCCTCACTCCTCCTTCCTGTCAATATACAACATCCAAGGGTGAAGGCACAAATACTGAAATCAAGTTTCAAAAGGGGACTTATTGGTAGAAGAATGGACTGCTCTATTACAAGAGTGTTGAATATAGATGAAATTTTCATCCAAGGTCTTTGGATGCTTTTGATTTTAACCCCTCAAAATTTGAACCAATGTCCTATTGAATACTTTTTTCTGCCCATCTATCTATGGATGGAATGTTGTATATCTATTCAAATTGATGTCCATCTTTTCCAAAGTTTAGTCCAAAAGGCATCGAGAAATTAGGCATCCCTATCTGAGATGGTGCTCCTTGGTATCCCAAAGTGCGCCCATACCTATTCAAAGACCATGTTTGTTGATTCGTATTCTTTGATGGTATTTTTATGAGACATAAGAATGCAAATCTTTCCGAACCCGTCAACTACCATAAATATATAATCATGTCCCTTCCTAGTTGTTGGCAAGCCACTCATAAAATCCATGGAAATGTTTTCCCAGGGTTGAGTAGGTATAGGTAAGGGATGGTATAAACCTTCCTTTCTATTATTGATATTGTTGGTACAAAAAAGTATGCATCCTCTAATATACCAAGCTACATATTCTTGAATTCTGGGACAATACACATACCCTTGTAAGTTAGCAACTATCTTCCCAACACCAAAATGTGCTGCAACATTGGAGGCGTGAGCCTCTTTGATAAGTTGCAATATTTCACCTTAAGGAACACAAAGCTTATCTAGATTGTAGAGAAATCCATTCTAGAGAAGATAGGCATCCTTACCATCACCTTCTTCTATGAAAATTTGTCCCTGTAGCTATTGAAACACCTCTTTAAAGTCACAATCTTTTGTGTATGCCTCTTTGTATGCATCATGGGTAAAAGTCTCCACATACATAAGAGTTCCCAAAGTTGTAATATGGGATGTGGGTGGCCTTGAAAGCATATATTCCAAGTTATTAATTTTTCCTTCATTATATTTGATGACTATATGAAACTGCAACAAAAATCCCATCCACTTGTAGTGTCTAGTTTGTTGAAGGTTACTATAGGCCTGTAAATACTGTAGTGACTGGTGATTGGTTTGGATAATGGTGTCCTTACACATCAAATAATGCTTCCACTTCTTAACAACTTGAACCAAAACATAACATTCCTTATCATATGTAGGATAGTTCATGACTCCCCCATGAAACCTTTTATAATGATAACATACTGGCTTACCTCCTTGCATCAAGATCACTCCCATAACATATCCACTTGCATATGTCCCCACTTCGAAAGGATTCTACAATTTAGGTAATGCAAGGACTAGTGCTTGATTTCTCTTTTTTTTTAGCTCATCAAAAGCTTTCTCTGGATTCTTTCCCCACTGGAATTGCTTACCATTGTTTTTTATGTCATGGAGTGGTGCAACTACCACTAAAAAGGATGATGTTAAATTCCATAGGTACTCCATTTCCATGACAAAGGTCCTAACTTTAAAAACATTAGTAGGAACATACCATTTGAGGATGGCCTCCATCTTTGTGTGATCTATCTTAAGTTCCCCCCACCGATCACGTACCCCAAATACATCAACAATTGCTGAGAAAAATCACATTTCTTAAGGTTAGCCAGTAACTAATGCTTTTTTAGAGTCTCTAACACCTACACAAGATGTGATATGTGCTCTTCCCTGGTAGAGCTATAAACCGATATTTCATCCAAATACACTATTACAAATGAATCTAAATAGGGGCACAATACATCATTCATCAATCACATGAATGTAGTTGGTTCACTACATAAACCAAAAGGCACAATCAACTATTCATATAGACCTTACCTTGTATTGAAAGCGATCTTCTAGGTGTCTTCTTTTTAACACATACCTAGTGGTATGTTGATTTGATATCCAACTTGGTGAAGTACTAGGCATGCTACAACTGATCTAACAAATCATTGATCCTAGGCAGAGGGTACCGATTCTTGAGTGTGATCTTGTTAAAATCTATGTAGTCAATACACATTCACTAAGTCCTATCCTTCTTGGGTACCATGATGATAGGTGACCGACAAGGTGAGGTGCTTGGTTGAATTATTCCCTGCTCTAGTAGCAATTGCAACTATTTCTTCGCTTCATCTACTTCTAGAGTAGATGGTCTATACAACCCAATATTTGGTAATGGGGAGTCATAAAACAATTGTATCTCATTCTCCACTTCCCTCTTAGGTGGTAACCCTTTAGTCTCTTGGAACAATCTTCTATATGCCTTCAAAAACTCCTCCAACTGTTGTTTATGCTCTTTAGTATATCCCTCTAGGGATTCCTTTACTCTTATTGATTCATCATTTGATTGATTCTCTCTTAAGAAAAGAAATACATATTTCTTACTAGAACTGATCAACTTTTGGGCTTGGTTGAAACTTACCAAAGAGATCTTTGAGTTACCCTTGTGTGCGTTGATGATATAATATTTTCCATCCTTGATCAAGTAGTACTAGTTTTCTCTTCTCATGAATATCACATCCCTCATATACATGTAGGGGCTTCCAAACACCACACCACACATGTCAAGGGGTACTACATCTAACTCCACTTCATCAATACAATCTGCACTTATAGCAAACTTGATTTTACGCTATTTTGTGCTTGAGATTTGCATCCTTATTTACCCATTCCAATGGATATGGGCTAGGATGATCATGAAGTTCAAAACTATTGTTCTAGCAACAACCCCTCCCCAAAAAAATTCTTCAATTTTATTTTAACAAGCTTTCATTTCTAAGTGAATGAATCTTCCCCCCCCTATCTTTGTTTCTCTGAAATTTCGAACCACTTTTTTTTATCAAATCTCAATGCTCTACATTAATAAAGTTTCTTTAAGCTCTTAGCTCCATTTTCCCTTTCCCACTAGACTTAACTGAATTCAAAGTAAAAGGTTTCCATTCAATGTCGATACATGGTGTATCGATAGAAGATCCACATCACTCACCGATACATAGTGTGTCAACGAAATATTTGCATCACCTGCTGATAAAGAGTGTGTCGACACAACATAATTCACATTTCCTGCCAATGCATTGGCTCTTTGATATTTTTTCCCTTCATTGATAGAACGATGGGAGATTTGTTTCCTTTTCTGATATGTCGACTGTCCATTATCTTTTCCCTTCACCAACACATTGATGAAACATTCACATTCCATGCTGATACACCAATACTCCAACATCGTTTCCCTTTGTCGATGCACCATCAATACATTTTCTTTCTCTACCAACACACCAACGGAGGATTTGATTCCCTCTTCGATACACTGACGCATCAATGTATTCTCTTCTTGCCGATACATTGATGAGTGATTCATTTCTCTCTCCATTACATCAACAGTCTGAGATTTTCCCTTCATGCCATGCCAACACGTTGGTGAATGATTCACTTGTCTCGTCGATACATTGGCGTCACAAGATATTTCTTCTTCTTCGATACATCAAGGAAATATATTCATCTCTCACCAATACATCAATGAAGAAAATAATTTCACCCATCGATACAGTAGGACCCACAATCTCAAACGCGCATGTGTGGGGATGATGTGGCATAAGTTAAATTACCCGTACTATTACCTTTTATTGGTTTTTGTGCCCAAACTTCATTTTAAACCCCCCGAAAACCTGTTCAAACATGATTCAATTCCATTTCCATGCCAAAGAGTCACGTTCACCAGGATTTCTTGAGAGCACCGATATGCCCCCCACTGTCACATGGTCGAAACCCTGTTTCAACTATCTCACACACATTCAATAGGTATGCATCAAAACCCCATCCCTAACTATTCAAACATATTTTGTTTAATAGATAAGGGAAAATGGAAATCATTCACAGTTAAACCACATAACGAAGGGGAAGGATAAAACCACATAAATAAAAAAACTGTCCCACAATCATTAACCCTGTCCTATTGAGTTCGTGTGTCGATACTGATTACCTCATCTCTGTGCCCTTTTATTTTTCATTTCCCGACCATTCTAGCAATCATTGGGGAGATTTCTCCTTGTCTACTCCACTAAGAGACCAACATGGTGTCATTTTCCTTTCATCGACCAAAACCCCTTCCCATGATCATTTATTTTCAAAAAGAAAAAGGAAAAAACATTAATTGCAAGGAAGGTTTTGAGCCCATACACAAGGAAAATTTTGGTCACTCCTCTCCCTGTGAAGTCATCTCTCAACTTCTGTGATAATTTTAAGATCACCATGGGCACCATTATAAGAATTTATAGATAAGGATTTCGTTTAAGAATTATGATACATTTTATCTTCCTTACTTGGTGGTTGTACATGTGCTAACAAACATATTTTTCTACTAGGATAACGTGGGTTTTCCACAGGACCAATCATGTCTACATACATAAGGAGAGCTGAAAAATACCCTTTTATTGAGGTCTCATTGGGGAAAGAAGAAAAAGAGGTAGAAATAGATACTCCAAGTCCTATGTACGATGAAACCCAATGTGTCATCGACAAGGACACCTCATTCCTCTAGGGAGAGATATATATCAGATGTTTACCAACCAGACCTTCCCACAACTTCCAAAAGGATATCTAGATCTCCCCGTACATCAAGCCATTGGACATTCCATATTGCATAGAATAGCTACACATTCATCAATATTCCCTTACACTAAGGCCAAATATTGGAATATTAGGCACACAAATATAGAGAATAGGTAGATAATCAACACAGAAGGAAAACTTGTTTCTTCCTTCTATCCATCAATGCTCACATTGTTCTATCAATTGCCTTAGAAGATATTTCATTAGATGAATACTGGGTGAAGGAATTCCCTCACAAACCCGAAGATCTTATGAATAATTGGTGGGTGCTAGGAAAGAAATTCAAGATGAGGGCATCATATTACTACCCAACCAATCTACTTAGGCCTCCCCACCAATATGCAGTAGTAATGCTATGCAAATTGTATGGAGAAATCAATGCTTAGAAATTCAGGGTGACATGGGTGCCTCTAATTCACTCCATCACCACTACTTGATCAATATTTAACTGGGCTGATATTTTATCCTTTACACCAACAAAGTCCATATAAGCAACAAAACACTTGCCTCTAAGGAGGCACCTTAGTTTTCATATGGCTTCTTATATGCTAAATGTAATGTGTGTGATCCAAACTTACCCAGAGATGGGTTGGGCTTGGCAGTCGGAAAATATCCCCATCCATGTCTATTGTAAATTCCTTTGGTAGCACAAGTACCACACAAGATATCAACAAATTTGCAACTAATTTCTTATCCCTTTGTTTCAAGTATTATTATGTGCCCCCACACCTTGTATGTTAGGTAAAGCATTGGATGTAGTAGGAAAGGTAGGGGATTGGTACCTGATGGAATATGGAACATATATCATAGTATACAGTTCCATCAAACTCGATCACCTACTCCCCAAGTTGATTCCTGACAAACTTGTTTTGCAGGAAATAACTTACCAAACTCTAGTACATGGGGTAGGGGTATCCATAAATATAGACAAAAAGATGATTTGGCCACCACTACCCCCCTCGGTTGGTGCTTATTCCTTCTAAGATGTGAAGGAGGCTTAGGATGAGTTTGAAACCTCAACCACCTTCCACTTTAGCAAAGAAATATTTCGTAGGCACGACCCTCTGAGAGTCGTCAACAAGCATTGCCAGACCTACAAGTATAGGTGGAGTTACAAGTCTGAAGATAGGGAAGAAGAAGAAATTCACAGACAGAAAGGAACTTATGAAAAAAATATTTTCAATAGGGGAGGAATCTCTAAGCATAAAGGAAGGATACAAGATGAGAAGAAATCCAAGGCTACAAAAGAAAAAATAAAAAGAAATTAGAAGCATAAAACAAGTCAAAGGCTGAGGCAGAACAAAAGAGAAAAGAGGCAAAATAAACAACAACAATAACAACTAAGAAGAAATAAAAGAAGAAGAAGCGGTTGCTGAGTATAAAATAAAGAAAGAAAAAGTAGCAACAATTAAGTAGAAAAGAAAAGAGGAAGAACAAAGGGAGAAAGAAAGAGCTCTCAAGGAACAAAAAGAATAGAGAAAGAGAGAAGAAGAATAAATTAAAAGAAAAGAAGAAGAGAACAAGAAGATAGAGGAAGAAGCACAAGGCATAGATCCAATGGATACCGACATGACGAGAACATCTTCAGATGCAACTCTATCTAGAGGGCACTTTCTATTAGGACTAGGGTTGTTCACACCTTTCAAAGCCCAAAAAGTAGCAAATCTGAACTCTTTCATATTTGATAAATAATTAGGCAAGATTGTCTAGTAGAGCATGAGAAGGTTACTTGTTTATAGAGTGGCCCTACTTTTAGACACCATAGAGAAATATGTGGTCAAGAATATCAAGGAATACCCCTTGGCTATTGCTTTGGTTGGTGTGTCCTTTACTCAGGTGTCTGAGCAAAATGTAGAGAATATGATGTAGAATATTGAAGAATATAAAGAAAGAGTCAAGACACTAGAATAAGAGGTACAATTATACAAGGGTGATAGAACCAACATCCAGAAGTTCAGGATAAGCACCGAATAGGTAAGTAAATTAATTCATAACTTGGACAAAGAAATATATACTGGAGTGCAAGAGTTTCAGAAGAAGGCCTCTCAAATCTTAACACAACTAGACAAAACCAAGACCAAAAACATTGAGTTTGTTGGGATAAGAGTGGGCTTGGATGAGATGAAAATGTGGATAAAGGATAACCTATATGCCCTTGAAGTCCTCCCAAGAATAAATGGCTAGGAAAGTGAAATGAGCTATGTTTCCCTTTTCAACTGCCATCAAATAGGAGAAAAGTTGGAAAGGTACTTGAAGAGTCCCCTTGGTGTATGTGCAAGGCTCCATAAGGCAACCATTATTTTGTCCATGAAATGCCATCTGCCCAAAATTGGACAGTTGAGTCAACCCAAGCCAGATGAGAAAATACAAGCAGGATTGGAGGAGGCCATGCACTCTTGAGAACTAGCTACCAGAATCCCACAGAGGGTAACCGATTCCCTGATGGATGAACATATAAAAAATGCATCCAAATCTCAAAGTCTAATTCAATATTTCTTGGCTAACCAAAAAAGGGATGTGAAAATATTATCCCAAAACTTGACAACCGATGAAGTTACATTAGAATTTTTGTTGTTCTGTAGAATAATATCAATTTCAGATTATCATGAAGTGTGGGCAACATGTATTAGAGATAAGGACAAAGGGGAATCATGAAATAAACTCGAATTCATAAATTTCAATTTTATTTTTGTAAAGTAGAAAGAAATGGAATAGGGAAGATTAAGAGTTTGTAAGTGTTACTTGGGAATTCAAGAAGTCCTAAGAAACAATTACCAAACTCAACTATATAATCCAAAGCGTACCCACTTAGAAGGGGCTCTTCCATTTTGTAATTTTGGAGAACTACTTTTTTGAAAGCTTAATAAAAAGAATCCCTCAGGGCCATTTTGACGGAGGGGAAGCAATTTTTTTTATGATTGTTTGTTGTGAACTGCTTCCAGTGAAATTCTAGTTATTGTGAAATGTTTTAAGGTTAGACTATTCATTTATAGACTTCTCTTACATATTTTTTGTTTCTTTAACAATTATTAATTGTCTGAGATGATGAATAAATAAGAATGAATGAGTTATTGCAACATACATTTTTTTTTCATGCATTTGTTTATGTATATATGTTATTAGTCTTTGTCCATATAACAACTATCTTTGTAGGGTTTATATGGAGGGATTGCTTACATTAATATCTATTCAATCAATATATTTATTGCTCCTAGCTAGGATAGGTTATATTTTATTTGATTTCCTGCATTTAGCATAGCTCATACTTGCACATACCGCTTTTAATCATTCCACAAACCACTCATATTCCCCTCATACCAACAATGGATACCGGGCCAAAATACGGATGGCACTCCTATACCAAATGGTGTGAATTCTAATTGGGATTTCATATTAGGGAGTACCCCTATCTATTAGAGGGAATTTCACCCACATCAATATATTTTTTGGCACTAGAAAGAGGGATGAAGTTGTATGGCTAGCAAAATCTTCGATATTCACGTGGCCAAACTTTTGATAATACTCACCGTAAAACAAAGTCTATCCTTTTTCCTACTACATGGGATAATCTTGAATTGGAGAATCCTTACAAAGATTCCCCCCCTACTCTTGATAGCCTAGTTGTTGAAATCTATGAACCTCCACTCGAAACCTTGTACATTGTTTCAGACATCGATGTCAACAAAGCCTAATGGATAACCTATTCCCTTGCAAAATAGATCGATCGTTTACTCGTAGCATCTTCATTTCACAGAAGACAATCTACCCATCTACCTATAACTTAGTCCAATGTTATTTTTGACTCCATTGAAGACTTAGTTGAGTTTTCCTTGCAGGAAATACCAAAGCCCTTAGGCTAAGTACCATCCACTCCTTCAGGTTCCACTCCTTCCACCTCCGAATCTGAATCCGATTCTGAATCTGAATCCGATTCTGAATCTGATGAGGACAATGGGAGGAATCCCAATATGGAAAGTAACAAGAACCATGTCCCCGCATGGATGTCACAAGGAGATTTAAACTTGCCAGGACTTTTGCATGACTTTCCCAAAAGCCCAGAAAGGTTTTTCCCAAATTCTACCCTGACAAGTCATGTTCTCCAGAAGACCATATAAATAATTTCTACCAAGCAATCAAACTTATGAGTGTGGGACATGAAGACGTAGTCTATAGATTTTTTCCCTACAGTTTTGAAAATATGGCATCCACGTGGTATTACAATTTACCTATCAAGTCCATAAAAATCTAGGATGTGTTTGAGAGAGATTTCTTGAACAAATCTGGGAAAGAGAAAAACCTTGCAAACATTCTTAGAGAATCAATTTCCATCAAAATGGAAAATAAGGAAAAGATAAAATATTTTAACCAATGCTTCATGACTATCCTTAATAAATTCATGTTGATGTTGAACCTGTTGAAGCATTGAATGTAGAGCACTATACTTCTTCCTTGCATCCCTCTACAACCATGTTTATTAAAAGAGCAGACAAAACAACCGTAGCAAAAAAATTTGAGGAAGCAAAGGATGTAGAAAAGGAAATGGTGTCTATAGGTAGTAATCTAGGAAGAAAAGATAATAAAGAAACCAATAAGAAACCCTTATTGCTGACCAAGCCACCTTAGAAAGAACCCACTGACTTAGACAATGTGCTCAAACTAGTTAAGAAGTTATCCAATGAGGTGGTAGACTTGGAGAAAAACACCGGTGAAGGGTCATCTCATCGCAAACCCTTTCGAACTTTTCACAAGAAACAAAACAACCAACCTAAACTAGCCGAGGCCTCAAATATCAACCTCAACATTGATGAATTTGGCATCGATAATTTTTTTTCTTACCATCAAACTAACCACTCAGAGAAAACCTATCCTCAGTGGATAATTTTCATGAATCTGGGCATCAATCAACTTTTGGAACAACAATCCACCACTGCTGACCAACCCCAAGAAACAACAAATGAGGCAACAATTGAAGAAGGGGATACCATTGAGGAATCCACCTTATTTCTATGGGAATGGTCTTTAGAATTTGGCGATGAGGCACACAAGGAAATATCACTAGGGGGTACTCATGACACTAAGACCATCACAAAACATTACAATATAAGGAGTAAAGGGCCTGTAACAGACACCACTATTCCTGCTAAATTGTTTCTGCTCCTAGGAAAATTTCCCCCCCTGTTACAACTTAGAAACAAAACAATTCTTCTTAGACCAAAGCTACCCCAAGCACTTCCCAACCAACCAAAAATATTGTAAATATGATCATGCATTCAATGGATTGAAATTTCATAGAGGATATGAAGAAGACCAAAGAAAATGTTTCATTATATGACATTTGTACCCTTCCACAATAGAGAGACCTGATTATGAACACTTTCAAGTCCCTTCCCTCTCTACCTAAGACAACAACAACTGTAGACATCAGTTCCTAAACTTTCGAACCTAAAAAAGAGGACAAACATGTAA
Organism: Picea engelmannii; assembly: GCA_009831015.1. Classification (NCBI taxonomy): domain Eukaryota; kingdom Viridiplantae; phylum Streptophyta; class Pinopsida; order Pinales; family Pinaceae; genus Picea; species Picea engelmannii. The sequence goes on from WSFP011427231.1 coordinate 19,930, forward strand.
TAAATCCACCATTAATATAGTGAGCATAGGGATACACTCCAAATCTTAGACCCCAACTTTCCTCTTGACGTTAGAAATTTCTAATTTCAATGTGCATAACTGTTTGGTGGACTCAAGTGCTTCTTCCAATGCCATTCCATATTTTGTTTGTCAAAAGATAAATGTTGTACTGACATTATAGTTGTGGACATTTCTAAGGCTTATGGTTTGTTATTGAGCAGGGGCTAGTCTTAGAAATTTCAGGGTTATTTCTCAATAGATTGGTCTCACCTATGTCTACTGTACAAGGGAAGAAAAAATGAAATAAAGGTAGACAATGAAGTCCACATGAAGCATATTGTTATGGAATTAGAAGGTAATAATGAGCCTATCAGTTTTGGGTAATTGATTTTTGGAGACTGAATATGGTTTTTATATAGCTCAACCATCACCTTTTCAACCAAACAACCACTTTGAACCCCTTCATTGCACTCGGACTGATGAAAATGATTGTAATATAGTAGAAACAATTATCACTAGTTAAACTAACTTATCTATAGAAACTAACATCTGGACTTTGTTTTTTTATAGTTCCAGATCACAAGAGGGAGCCAATGCAAGATGTACCTTAATTTATCCATGGAAACACAAGACCTTGATTTCTTGTTGGTTAGAGTTTTAATGCACCGACAACACTGTTGAATATGAAGCCTTGATTAGAGGTTTGAAGAAAGCCATAAATCTTAAGGTAAAATGTTTGAAAGTTTTTGGTGATTCTGAAATTATTGTTAGACAGGTAAAGAATTCAACATATTTCCTATCCCCCCATCTTAAAGGTTACCAACAAGAGGTATGGAGACTTCTTAACTATTTTTATGGATTTAATATTGCTTCCATTCCTCGTTCTCATAACATTGTTTCTGATACATTAGTTAATGCAACATCTAGGTTCACCCCTTTAAACAATGGATTTACTGTTAAAATGCTTTTCAGGCCATCTATACCAGACAACATCACAAACTTGAGGCTGTTCAAAGATGATTCATAGATACTAGATTTTCTCACCAATGTTGGTATTTTCAAAGATGTTTTAAATGATGAAGAACATTAGCAAGAATTTCAAAAATGTCATAACAAAACAAATCACATCAATGGTAATTGTGTCCTGAGGAATGTACCGACTCTGGAAAAGTTGTTTGATTTACAATCTAGATTCAAAATAACGACCAATTCCAAGACAAGCAATTATACCATGATCCACTTCTTGTTCAATATGGGAACCCTTGAGAATCCCAAGTTTATCAATATGGGAAATTGTTGTTTGGAAGTTGAAAGATGCACCTTTACTTAGCTCTTCAAGAAGTATAAATATGTCTTCGCATGGACTTATGAAGATATGAAAACATATGACACCCAAATCATCCAACACATCATACCAATCAAAGAAGTTATAAGCCTTTCCAACACAAACTAAGAAAAGTGCATTCTACATTGGAACCTCTCATTCAAAAAGACCTAAATAAACTAGTAGATGCTTAAATCATTTTCATGGTTCGTCATTCAATGTTGGTGTCCAATATGGTGCTTTTCCAAAAGAAATCAGGGGATATTAGGCTATGTGTAGACTTCCAGAACTTGAATTAGGTGTCTAACAAATACAACTAGCCTCTTCCTCCTATGGAAAAAATATTACAACTCATCTTAGGCTCATAAATGTTCTCTTTATTAGATGGGTTCTTGGGTTACAACCAAGTTCTCGTAGGAGAACTAGACTGGCTAAAGAACACCTTCCACACAAAATGGGGAACTTTTGCTTACTGCATAATGCATTTTGGTTAAATTGACGCGGGAGTGATGTTTAAGCGTGCCACAAACATTTATTTTAAAGGTTTAATCAATCAAAAATTAGTGGTTTATCTTGATGATGTAACCATTTATTCTAAGAAAATATTAGGTCACTCTCATCATCTGAAACATATTTTTGAAAGATGCAAAAAATACGACATATCTTTGGATCCTAAGAAAAACATCTTTGATATTTCAGAAGGAAGATTACTATATAATGTCATCTCAAAACATGGGGTTTCTGTTGATCCAAAATGGAAAAAATAAATTATGCAGATTCCTTTACCAAACAACAAAAAATCCATGCAATCATTCTTTGGAAAGATAAATTTTGTGAGAAGATTCGTATTAGACTTCACAAAAATAGTGAAACATCTTTAG
>ML865196.1:0-22134 GCA_009831015.1 Picea engelmannii
CTCTGTTAAAGGTAAGAACAGTGAAAAGTTTTGATTGAAAAAGGTAAGATAAGTGGAAATTTTTGTTTCAAAAGTATGGATCTAGGTATGTTTGATAAATTTTATCCTAGCTTGAAAAGTAGGGAACAACTGGATGAATTCAGATTTGATATGAGTAGATCTGATAGAAATAATGAAAGATATGTTATTTCTATGCATAGAAAGAATGTTTGGACTAACAAATGGATGCAGTACCCTAGAAATAATTTTTTGCGGGTTAGCTACTATTATCCTAGTGCACAGTACAAGAAAGGTTGGGTATCATTTAAGAGAAAGAGAGGATTAACTCTTTGTTATAGTTGTCGAAGACCAGGACATCTTGCTAAGGAATGTTCTGGTAAAATACCTAGTTGCCTTTGTTGTCAAGCTATGGATCATGAAGTTTTTTATTTCCCTAGAATGATTGCTAATCTTGAAATAATGAATATGAGACAAGAAAACCCTAAGAAAGGTCAAGAAATTGGAACCACGAAAGAACTCCAGAAAGAATTAGAGATTGTATTATTGCAAATGAAACAAACCCTGAATAATCACCGAAGTATCAATGTATTAGAGATCTTCAAAGAAAAAGAGTTCATAGAAACAAGAATAGGAGACTTCAACATTGACTATGTTCTAGATGAGGAAACACAGGTGAATATCATGACAGAAAGAACTTGGGAAATTTTTGGAAAGCCTTCTATGATTCCTTCAATAGGAGGAATAAGATTATTTAGAAGAAAACTAATAACCGTATGTGGAAGACTTACCCAGACATCTATGAGTACTCATGGGACTTCGACAAAGGAAGAATTTGAAGTTGTTAAATTTATTGATAAAAACGCCCCATTTTCTATATTACTAGGAAAAACTTGGATTGAGAAGGATCGATCCAGAGGAAAATAAGAGGAAGTCTTAGAACAAAAGAAGAAAGAATTAAAATATTTCATGACTAGGAGGATAACACACTTGATTGAAGAATAGGAGAATAGATCAAAGCTGTTCAGAACCAGAAACCTATATGTCGAAGCTGAAAGAACACCAAAAGACTCACAAAAGAGTGGAGCACCTACCCCGAATAGAGAAGAAGTACTACTCTCTAACCCTATGAAAGAATATCAACAACATGAAGTTACTATGCTAAAAGGAGATAGGAATCAGAATGGAAAGAGGAATACCGAGAAGAAGATTACATGGAAGAAAGCTAGAAAGATCAGTTAGAAGAGAGAAAAGATAGAAAAGTTGCAGAATGTTATAGAAGGGACTTCACAGAAGGAAGGTTTGCAAAACTAGACATTCACCGAGATATCAGAACAGTGCAACACGACACTTTTCCATGGTGAAGAAATATATCCATTAAAGGAATTATGGTTGTTTGACCGACACCCCAAATGGTTAGAACAATAGTTATGGCCAGAAATCTTGCCATCATACCGTTAGGACCACGATGCAACATATAGAAATGCATTGATGAAGGCTTCTCATCCATTGGAGAGATCCGCTACACCGTTGTCTACTTATTGCGTCGACTGTTGAAGAGAAAACACTTTTGTGAATTGTATCCTAGCCAACTCATTTATACCGCGCTATGCTTAGTGAGATCGACACCTATTCTATTTCTATGATCACTCATTCATCCATCCAATTTATCTGATCTTAGTGTGCATGTCATATGAGCTCAGTGTCACAAATAAAGTCTTTGAAGAAGTTCTAATCAACCTTATGGCTGAGAAGGTGATGTCCGTCAGAGCTCAAGCTTCATCGATGAGAGGAGTGAAAGCCTCCATGTCGACTGTTGGCGGATCCAGACCATCCCAACCTACAACAAAGAAGAGAACCAAGCATCAAGATGACTTGGAAAATGTGAATTTAATCCCAACTACATCCCGAGGGACTTTGATTACACCATGGTTACTGTGTACCTCCTGAAGGGGATACATGCAGTTAGAAAACAACAGGATAAGATTGTGACATTAAAATTCAACAAATTCAACCTAGGGGACCGCAAGAAATACAACATGCTTGCTCCTTATAATTATTTGACGAGGATGAAGGGGAAGAACTTGAAAATAATCCCCCAACCATAGACTATGAAACTCGTGTAGTCCACGTTCTTGAATGTGATGAATATTCCACATTTTGGAAGGCACCACGAGGTTAATGTGTGTGTTAAGATCCTGCTATAATGTTACCATGGTGGCTACCTATGGCTAGATAGACACATCATAGTTGATCTGACGCTGATCCATAGGATCACCAGATTGAGCATGTAGGGACCCCACCCATAGGACTTCTACCTAGGGAAGGCTACAGATCAAAAATTCACACAAAGGATCAAAGACACATATGGAGATGTAGAAAAGGGGATGTGAGGCTACAAGGTAGCTTCCATCCAGAATGGCGTAGTGTGCATGGCTTGCCAACTGATCGCAGGAAATCTTGTGAGAAAGAACATACCTACACAAGTTACAGGATTCATTGTTGACCTCGCCGGGAAATGTGTAGGAGGACTCCAGATGAACTGGGTGAAGTACCTAGTCAACCAACTGAAATTCTATTTCCACGAAGCTCAGGATTAGGGCTATGAGTTCCACTTTAGCTGGATCTTGATCCTCATAGCGTTTACTCCTTGGAAGATGTCAGAAGGTGCGACCTTCCCAGACATTGAGCCATTCGAGCCTCTCACTATGGAGTTCACCATGCTCTGGTACTTGAGCGATATGGGAAATTAGTAGAATTCAAACACAGAATTACACACGTACTATCTCCAGTTGAAGAGGGCTATTAAGGTTGTCCCTCGCGTGACGTCAAACATCCTGCACCGATTCAGGCCTCTCATGAAGTTTCACACTGATCAACACTTCATTTATATCACTACATGCACATATGATCATAAATAAGAGTTTTAGTCATACTATAAGCTCACAGAGGAGGACCTCAAAGAGATAACTAAGGACTGGTCAACAGACCTCCTTATCCCTGCTGACCCTGGAGAAATTTCTGATCATGAACTAATTGGCAGCTCGGAGGCCACTCACAAAGAACACGACACACCTTGAACCAATAGAAGGAAGAAGACCGAAAAAGTACAAAACCTGAGCAGTGCATTAGATGAAAATGCTTCATTGTCACCTAGATGAGGAGGTTATGACGAAGTAGATAGAGAAGATACCAATGGCAAAGAAGATTAGCAAAAGAAAAGTGAAGTAACACTACCTAGGGATCTTATTGTTGAGGTTGATCCCTTGAAGAAAATAAAGGTTTCCCCCATGAAACCTACCTCACGAAAGAATTCAAGAGCTAGCAAAACCACAATGCAAACTGTGCTCATGGTCGATGACTTCAACTTCATCATTTTAGTTGTAGTAGATTCCTTGCAGGACGTCTTGTAGAAACATGAAGCCAAGAAGGAGGAGATGTACGGTAAAATCGAAGTTGAACTCAGAGAGGTACAACAGGCCCTTCACTCCAGCTGCGCAGTATCCATTGTGACCCCACCATCAGAAGCACCAGATTTGGGAGATGAGACTACCCAACTATGTAGACTAGTTGATGCGACCGAAGCTTCCCTTTTTCATGCATAGGAAGAAACAAAATGGGCTACAAAGGCCCTAAAGAAAGTGCAAGAAGTAGTCATAGAGAAAGACTGAGTTGTGCAGTAGGAGAAGGATGCTCTCTAAACAAATTTTGAGGAGGAGAAAGCATAGATCCAACAAGAGAAATAGAAGTTGTTCGCAAATCAACTCAAAGTCAAAGATGCAGTCAACATAGCACTTTGCTCTATGACAGGCTTAGAGGAAAAAGTGGAAGAACCAATAGAGCATCAAGTAGCGCAGCTTGCAGAATCTATCCAATAGCTTCAACAGAGAATTGTAGATCTGGAGATATGAACAGTGCCCAACACTCCACAGGATGTGAAAAATTAAAGAGAAGCAACTGATCAAAGCACAGTTGAGAGAATCAAGGCCCTCACCATGGAATGTAAACAACTAAGTGATCGCAGTGCCCAAACTTATGAGTGACTCACTGAGGATCCTGAATTGAAGGCACTAGAGTCACAACTCTAGAAGGAAAAGAAGCAAGCAGAAACAATACAGACATAACTAAATCCCTTGTCAGTAGTTGAAAGGATGAAGCGATCCCAAGAATAGCGCACTTCTCAACAGTAGGTCCACACCATTTAGATAAAATTCATTGAAGTAACTTAGAGGCTCCAACCAATACAAGATGAGGCTTGCCAACTATTCGCAGAGATTGAAGGCCTAGGAGAAGAACTAGAGAAAGTTGTCACTACAACTGAGTAGTGCTTAGAGGGACCTATCAACGAATCAGTTATCCAAGAGTTTGTTGAGCAGGAGGCCTTGACACAACAACAGGTCGAAGTAGCTTGAGCCAAGCTTGATGATTTTGAAGTAGAGCTACCTAGACTAGAGTGACTCAGAATGAGTCAGAGGTGAGTTTTGGGGGTCTGTTGGCCCTTGACCAAGTTTTGAGGATACTTGGTCATGTTTGACCTATTTTTGGGACTTCGATAGCCTATCGAAGGCAAAGCGCAAGTCGAAGCGGATATCGCAGGATCTCGGCCCCTTTTTAGGGATTTTTGGGTTTTGGGCTTATGTAACGGGTATGGGGATGTCGACCCATGGGTTTACCCATGTTTAGGCCCTTTCTATAATGTATAAATAGAAGTCTAGGAAATGTAAGAAGAGAAAAGGGTTTTTGGTATTGTTCTAAGTGCTAAGTACAGATTGTAAATGCATTGTGCATGCTATGTTGAGAACTTGCAGAGATAAGTGAAAGTGACTACAAGAGACTGTGTAAAGGCTTTGTGTTGTGACCTAGCTCCGGGAAGGAGAATCTATCAAAGTGTGTGTGGATCTCCTATCCTATGTGGAGTAGGATTTTGAGGCTCTATGCATGTAGCTGATTGATAGAAGATAATAAAAGAGAAGAAGAGTTGGTGGACATAGCCCCAGGCTGGGGGTGAACCACGTATATGTTGTGTTAAGGTTGCTTTGTGCATTGTGGCTATTTGTTGTTCATATGATTAATGCATTAATGTATGTTTAGATGCATTTGATATGATAGCTTAGTTCTTAGTGATGTGAATGAATGCTAGATATGATCTGTTTCGTTATGTTAAGTGCTTTTATATGTTAGATCTGGTTGAATACTGCGCTGCTCTGTAATTAGGGTTTTCTCTATGAAGTGACTACTGTGAATTATAACTGCTAAGTGATATGTTAAGTTTTTGTATTCATAGATTTGTGTCCCATCTAAGGTTGCATACACCTGAGTCCTACAACCACCCCTTCCTCTATCTCGAGTGAGACTTCATTTGCTTCACAAGTGTTGTCGAAAGGGATGATAGTTAGTGTTTTGTAGGTGCATTGTTGTAGCGTTGAACCCTGGGTCTTCCCCTTTGCGAACATGACTCCTCCAGTGTGTGTGATTTTCATCGGGTGTCATTCTCTTTGATAACACTCACTTACAAGTGTATACTTGTAGATGTGAGTGGCCCTGATAAGCATCGGGCTAACCCTTCTCTTAGTACTGGGTTGCAGATTAGGGGAGATAAGGAACATCTACATCTGGAGTAGATGTGCCCTGATGTAGTCTTCGATGGACTTAATACTTAAGGTGGTTGAGGTGGAATTCCACGTGTATGATAGAATTGAGATAAATACATTCATAGATTGATCCTACGGGAATATGTGCATTCTAGGACTAATCTTGATCATTCAAAGAATGCTCATGATCATGTGGGAATGTGGGTAGTCTAGGATCAATCATGAGGTGAATGTGGCTCTTATGTGGTCTCGATTCTTTTCATGGGACAAAAATGACTTGAGATTCTAGATATAAGGTTTTGAAGATGGATCATCAACATAGCTAATGAGGCTCACGGAGAAACTTTTCTATGACAGAAGAATACCAAGAAAAGTACAAGATATGCTTGGAGAATGCCTTCCTCATTGAGAGGGATTGTTGATTTTTTGGCAACTTCGAAAGGTCATTATCCAAGTTGGAAACTAGAAGAAACCCCAAAAGATGATGAAATAGCCCAAAAATTAGGTCAGCCAAATAATTTTCCATTTAGAAGTCTATAACAAGAAGTCAACCCTTGAAATAACCTGCCAAATTGGTAAAGTCAGCCCATAAAGTACAACGGTAAATCAATATAAACATCCCATCGAATTAGCTCATTTTCACTCAAGAATTTGGATTCTCTTACACATAATTTTGTAGATCAAGATGGAAGATGAGTTTCATTAAAAAAGACATTTTCTCTTGGGTTGACGGTTTTATTCATGTGGGGGATTAAAATAAAATGCACTTGTCCTAATAGACCTATCATCCTTCCTCTTAAAAATCATTGGGTCTTCCAAAAGAACTCAACAATGGGGCATGAATCCACCAAAAGAGGATCTAGTGAAGGTATGAATAATTAGTTATAATGAGGGGTGAAGGGGTCATATCCTAGAAGGACTGGTGATATTTCCCAATAGTCATTCAAAATCTTATTAAGGTGAAATTGAAACCCACATTCACCACCTAGGTATATAAATCCTAGGTTTAGCCACTAAGTTACCTCGATCAAGCATGACATTCAGAATTTTAGCCTCAGAAATGGGTCATAGGATGGATGTTTTCCAAGGGTTGGGTGACCCAAGGAGACATGCATAGAACAACTGGACCTCAGCCTTTGACCCTTCACGGGTATCTCCCTACCTTATGTTAGGAATGCTTGATTGGGAGGAATTTGGTACCCTATTTCACAAATTTCTAAGCTTTAATGAGAAAAGGATAATGAGGAGTTATTTTGATACCTATCCCCAAAATCGTAACTTACACTACAATTTTATTTTGGTGTTCCTCCTATAGAGGTTAAAAATGTGTTGGTTATGGTTTCTTTTAGGATGTGAAAGTAGGTTGTGAGGTTGGGTTCATGGACCAACCTCATTTTTTAAAAGTGGTTTGATCAAAATATTTACACTAAACAAATGAATCCCTTATGATCCTCCCAAATTGCTTATGGGTGTGGGGACAAGAACATACTACAGTTTCAAGTATCTAGTAAAAACATTTTGAATATGTGGAGACATTGTGTGCAAGAAGTGATGGTGAGTGAAAATTTTCATTAATTTAGTGTTTTTAATTTTAATATGTGGACATCTCTTGGTCCTTTACAAATCTCATTTTATCTCTAACTTACTAAATTTCACAAACAATCCTTGCAAAAATGGAAAATCCCTAGGTAACTAGAATGGTGGACATGTGGGTCCTTACTTTTTATCTTTTAATCTTCCTAGAATGTTATCTTAATCTAAGAAAGCTTTGAAATTATCTCTAGATTGTAGACATGTGGGCATGTATGGGCACTTACAAATCCTTAAGATTCCTAGGTGGTTTACTTTAAAAATTTTGAAACTATCCTAATATGTTGCACGTGTGGGAATGTATGGGCCCTTACAAATATTTTGGATTATGTTTCAACAAGTAAAGTAAGAGGTATCGGCATCTCCTAAAATGATTTATTTTGAATGGAGATGAAGTTTTATTCAAGTAATCTCTTTTTCTTATTTCGAAGGTCACACAAGGGTGCGAGGAAAGTGCATACTCCAAGATTGTACAAATAGTCTTATAGTCCCTCTTTTAATGTGATTTTTTGTAAAAGGAAATATTTTAATGTTTGGAATTCAAATGCTACATTTAATCCATCCACATGGAAACCAAGGAAACAAAATATGTTATGGTTCTTTTTAATCCCCCTAGATGTCTATGTGTGACTAATTATCTATGCAAGAATGAATCCCAGGCTTTCTTTTTGTGGTTTTTACAAAGTGCATAAAATAAATCTAAGCTACTCAGTGAAAATAGGCTCAACAATCCTTACAATTAGTTAAAAATAAGGCTTCCACACAACTATGTGTTGAGACAGTCGAACACAGTGCACACAGTCTGTAAGTGTAGATAGTGCACAGAATTGTGCGGTGTGTACATCTATTGGACCCGAACCCGCACACACACAGAAAAATGGCGGGATAGGAATTTTGAATTGATTCTCTCAATCAGAGATTGAATTCCAATGTATGAGGATATGGAAAGTTTGGTTTTGGTTCCTTCAAACAAAATAGAGTGAAAATAATTTCTTTAATGGCCTACTTGAGGAGTAATTTGGATTCTAATCCCTAGTATGGTCACCAATTTGTTTGGGTTTTTTGGTCACTAGAGTGAGAAAAAGAAGAGCCCTTTGGTTTCCTTGACATGCCAACAAAGCAACTCAGAAAAATGATTAGTAGGATAGTTAATCCACAATTAAGAAATCAAGAAAATATGACAAGAAAGGAATGATAAACAAAGAAGACTAAATTAAGAAAATACAAGCAAAGGATGCATGAAATTTGAGACAAAGAGTGGTTACCCAATAGAGAATGGTCTTTGAAATTGAGAACACCAAGAGGAAAAATGTGGGATTTATGAATCCCCTATTCTTCCTAGGGAGGGATCTTGAATCCCTCAAAGTAGAGATTTTACTCTCCTATGTTAAATTGAGTATGGTGAAGAACTCTGTGGAAAATATTTCCAAGAGGTGGAATTCCTTCCTTATGCAATGCTTGCTCAAACTATTCTCAAGAGAACAAATGGTTTCTCCAAGAGTAATTTGGAAGCATAAAAATACAATGAACTAATTCTTTTTTAACATACAATGGTCATCTATTTATAATACCATAACAAGGTATTTTATAACTCGTTCCAAGTGTGAATGGGAAACCTTTATAGGTACATCCCATCCTTTTATCCATCCCTAAGAGAGATTTTGGGTCGATCTTGGGGTATTTTCTTGACTCACTTCAATATGGAAGTGGATGAGACCCAACCAAATTCATAAATGCGTCGTTTCCGCATCTGCATGGGTTTCTTCAAGGAAAGTCACACTGATCTAGGTGGATATTGGTGGCCACCCACCTGTTCCAAATTCCAACTGGCTCATCTTGACAGTTCTCAGTTCAATGCATTTCTCTGTAATGTGGATAATTATTTGTAATTGTGGGTTCTTTGCCTACGGGGCTATCCTGAATCCATACACAACATCCAGGTGGATATTGGTGGTCGCCCACCTATTCCAACTAGCTCATTTTGGATTTTTTCATGTCAATACATCTTTATGTACTTCTAGAGCCATTGGATCTAAATGATGGTGTCTTGGATTTCAACATTCAAACTATATACAGGCTCACATTTTGATGGAATAATGCACATTTCTCAAAAATACCTTTCCAACAGGCTATCACACTCCTAAAATTGAGACTGTATGCAAAAGTTATGACCCCGGGAAGTTAATGTACTAACTTACCCCAACGGGGCCCACGTGAATTTTGACGCTTCATCTCCTAGGTTTAGGTTTTTAGATGTCTAGGGTTTTGGAACTCTTGTATATCATAAAAATTCCTTCATAGCCTCATTTTAATCATCTTCTTACGAATTAACCTCGTGTCACGCGAGTACGAGAACCACTTGTTGATGATTCCACCAATACAAAAAAAAACAAAAATCATCTTCTTGTGAATGAGCATAGCCATCACATATCTTCTCAGAGATAAAGCTTCCACCATTCTAGCGGGTCTTGCACTCTGTATTTTTACAATATCTGTACATTTGTTTAATTAATAGAAATCATGTATGGTTGTATTTCTCTATTTCTGGCAATTTTTATGTGTATGTCATTGTAATATATCTACTTTCATTTCGTTCCAAATATAATCCAGATCCGTGGCATCAGAGCAGGGTGATCTTGATAATTTTCCAGTGCATGTCCCCGACGAGGTCCGAGTATAGAAATTTGGGTCTTGAGCTTGTCTCTCTTGAGGACAATCGCTCTCGCACACCCAAGAAACCCTCTATGGCGGTAGAAAAGAAAAATGACGAAGCAAAAGATTCTATTAAATTGTTTCTTGAGAAATCTCTCATGCGATAGAGGGACGAAATGATAGAGAATTTTTACCACATCCTTCAATTCCTACCAATAGAAACACGTGCATCTGCATCAAGCGACCACTTTTGAGGAACCTATCCCTTCAAGGTACAAGTTAATTTTGATATTACTATATTTGAAGGTTAGATAGATGCAGATGCCTTAGAAAAATGGTTGAATTTGATAGAAGGTTATTTCTCTGTTCATAATTTTTTCGACAGGGAAACAATCACCTTCAAACTCCTCAAGGCTATCCCCCATGTCAAAGGTCGGTGGGAAATTTAATGGGAGAAAATTTCCATAGAGGAATCTGGAATATATGGGGTCGAGCCCACTTGGGATTTTTTTGTGGATGTGGTCAAGGAACAATACTACCTTGTTGATAAATATGAAGACCAATACATGAGATGGACCAAACTGTGGAAAGAGAAGAGAAAAACAGTGTCAGAGTTCACAAATAATTTCCATACCTTGCACAACAAGATGGGTATCAAAGACTCTGAGCGACATCTGGTTCTGAAATACCGTGGGGCTCTGCATAGGTACATCCAAACTGAAATGGAATTCCAAAACATCTGATCATTGGGAGTTTTCTATCGATACATTTTCAAAATAGAGAAGAAATTTAGGCACCAAAACAAATGGGAGTTTGGGTATTCAAATCCACAACAACCAAAGAATGGTAAAGACAACCCTAACCAACAACCTCCCAACAACCAATCCAAGACATAGGAAAATAATGGTAAAGGAAATATGAAGAATCACATTGGGAAGTGGTGCGACTTCCACAAAATCCCTTGGCACAACACCGATGAATGTCACTCAAAACAGTCATTGGTGGTCAAGGTCAAAGACAAGGAGCTGAACCCTAATTCAATATCTGATCTAGAAAATATTGAAAACAAGAAGGTCATTGATGTAGATCCTATTTCTATTGTTGCAACCACAACAATTCAACCAGAAGAATTAATAGATCCTAAAGAGGGGGAGCACCTATTCCATTCATATATGTGGGTGAAGTAGACCACATTGCATTTCATTGTTGATAGCAACAACCAGAAGAAACTCATCTCAACTAAGGTCATCAAATAGTTTGGGTTGTCAATAACACCACACCCACATCCATACAACATCAGGTGGCTTCACTGGAGAAGATATCTTTGTGGCAGCCAACAGTGTCTCCTGTCCTATGGCATCCAACCCTTCAAGCATCCAAGTATGTGATGTTTCCCCTCTTGGTGTTTGTGATGTTGTTTTAGGCCAACCATATATGTACAAACATCATGATGTTTACGATTCTCGACCCCGTAGTTTCATTATTACTCTGGGGGGTCAAATCTATAGGATACCAGAGGTAGTTTCTGTTGGGTATGTGTTATATTCTTTGCATGTGTGTGTGTGGGTGTGTCAGATATGAAAACCACATTTGACTATCCCTCGTACTAGTGCTATGTTTGTGCCATGTGCAGTGGGCACTTTCCTAGGGGGGTCCCAGGGGGGGCAGGTATGCCCCCCCCTGGTTACGCACAGTGTTCGGGGCAACGCCCTTGAATTATTTTTTGGGCGGTTTTTGCTAGTTTTAGCGATTTTTTCTATTTTTAGCGATTTACTAAAAATAATCTCGGTTTTAGGGATTAGGGTTTTGGTATCTATGGAATACCTAAAAAAATTGTATATAATGTATACTGAATGGTGAAATTCGATATAATGAATATAAGAAAGGTTTTCCCAGTTGAGGGTTTCTAGTATTAATCTCTGTGTACTATGTGAATGATCCATTGATTAAATTTTGTTTTGCTTAAGAATCTATATGCATTGCTTTACTTCATAGGTTTGAAACTTACATGTGGTATCAGATCTCATTTTTGGCTTCAGAGGGACGCCTTTGTTGTTGAGGGTTTGACTCGGTCTTGATAGATCAATTTTCTCTTGGGTCTGTGATAAACATGGGTTTAGTGGGAGCTTTTGTACTGGTGATTTGAGTGCAGAAAGAGGAATGGAAAGCTCTTCTAGAATCAAGATAGAGAATTTCAATGGTAAAAAATTTGAGCTATGGAAGCTGAAGATGGAGGGCCTTCTTGTAGACAAAGAATAATGGATCATTATGGATCTTGGTACACATCCTACTAGCACACAGGCTACTAGCACATAGGCTACCGATACACAACCTACTAGTACACAAACTACCAGTACACCACCTAATGGTATGTCAAAGGAATATTGGGAGAAGTTGGACAGAAGAGCAAGGAGTAATATTCAACTTTGCTTGGCAGATTCGGTTTTGCTGAATGTCTCAGGAGAATCTATAGCCAAGGAACTATGGGATAAGTTGGGGAATTTGTATCAATCAAAGTCCCTGGTAAACAAGTTGTTTCTTCGAAAGAATCGGTATCAACTTAGGATGGAAGATGGAGATTCTATGGCAGAGCATATAAATGTCTTTAATACTCTGGTAAGTCAACTTGGATCTGTTAATATTACGATTGCAGAAGAAGATAAGTGTATTAATTTGTTATGTTCTTTGCCAGACTCTTAGGATAATCTGGTTGTAGAAATAGGTAGTACCACTCAATCTACATTGAAGTATGAGGATGTAGTTTCATCCTTGTTATCTGAAGAGATGAGGTGAAAAATCATGGATGGTCACAACACATATGCTTTATTTGTAAGAGGGCGTACCTAAGACATGAACCCTGGTAAGCCTTCAGAGTGGAAATCTAAATCTACAGGTAGATCTAAGTCTCTAGGAAAATATTTGAGTAAATGTTGGAAGTGTGGTAAAACAAGGCATTATAAGAAACATTGCAAGTCTAAGGTTGAAAAACCAAAGGGATCTGATAGTACCTCTTCCATAGAGGCGAAAACCTCCATTGAAGAAGGAGGTGATGTTTACCTGGCATCTAAAAATACACATGAAGACCATGATGTATGGTTGATCGACTCAGGTCCCTCATACCATATGACTCCTCACAGTGAGTGGTTCTCTAAATATGAAAAATACGATGGTTGTGATGTATTCCTAGGAGATGACTCGACAACAAAAATCTTGGGACATGGAAGGGTTAAGTTGCTGCTAAAATACGGAAGGATTAGAACTCTCCCTAGGGTTCTGCACATTCTAAAACTAGCTAGGAGCCTAATATCTGTAAGCAAGATGGATGATGCAAGAGTGGATACTGTATTTGGAAAGAACACTTGCAAGATGGTACACGGAGAAATTGTGTTGATGAGGGGATTTTGGTGTGGAACTCTGTACAAATTCCTGGGAAACACTTATACTAATGGGTGTAACATTTCTGTTTTCCCTGAATAGAGAAATAAATAAGACAAGACCAATATTGTCCTTGGATAGAAGACCATGTTGTGGCATCAAAGACTGGGACATATTGGAGAAAAGGGCCTTCAAACACTACATGGTAAAGGTATGGTTGAAGGTATGTCTAATTGCACTCTGGATTTTGATTTCTGTGAACATTACATATATGGTAAACAAAATTGAGTAAGATTCCCATCTGGTGCTACAAGAGAAAAGGGGATCTTAGAGTTGATACACAATGATGTGTTTGGACCTGTTCATGTTCCATCCCTAGGTAAATTTGTGTATTATGTTTCATTCATAGATGATTTTTCAAGGAAGACATTGATTTATTTTCTTAGAAAGAAATCTGAGGTATTTGATAAATTTAAAGAGTTTAAGGCTCTGGTAGAAAATCAGATAGAGAAGAAAATAAAGGTATTGAGAACATATAATGGTGGAGAATTCTGCGGAAATGAATTCAAAGAATTCTATAAGAAGTGTGGTATAGAAAGGTAGAAAAATACTCCATACACTCCTCAGTAGAATGGAGTTGTAGAAAGGATGAATAGGACACTGATGGAAAAAGAAAGGAGCATGCTCAGCGGTGTCGGGTTAGGACAAGAATTATGGGCAAAGGCAGTGGGTACAACATGTTACCTGGTCAATCGATCGCCTTCATCAACGTTGGATGATAAAAATCCACACGAGGTATGGTCTGGAAAGAAACCCTCTCTTCAACATATTAAAGTGTTTGGTTGTGATGCTTATGTACATGTTCCAAAGGAAAATAGAAGTAAGATGGATAAAAAGGCTAAAAAGTGTATCTTTATTGGTTATAAAGATTGTGTGAAAGGTTATAAGATTTGGAACCCAGAAACCAAGAAAATTGTTTAGAGTCGAGATGTTGTTTTCATAGAGGTAAAAGATGTGTCAAAACAGGAATTCCTACCAACACAAGATGAACTTGAGAAAATAGAGCTTGAGTTGGATGATGCAAAATCTGAATCATCTGAAGAAGAGGAAGTAGAAGAAGAAGAAGAACCTCATACCTCAATATTGAGGAGATGAATGAGATATAGAAGGAAACCAAAAAGGTATAGTCCACCTGATTTGCATTCCAATTTTGCTTTAGCTATTACTGATGATGATCCCAGAACTGTCAGGGAAGCAGTGAATTTAGAGGATAGTAAACTCTGGAAGAAGGCCATAGTTGAAGAAATGGATGCCTTGGATATGAATGATGCATGGGATATAGTTGAGTTTCCATCTGGAAAAAAATATGTTGGTAGCAAATGGTTGTTTAAGAAGAATTTTAATGCACAAGGTAAAGTGGAGAAATACAAAGCTCGGTTAGTAGCAAAAGGTTACTCCCAGGTAGAGGGAATTGACTTTGGTGAGATTTTTTCTCTTGTTGTTAAGTTAAATTCTATTAGATTTCTTTAATCTATTGTTGTTTCTTTTGATCTTGAAGTGGAACAGATGGATGTGAAGACAACATTCCTACATGGGGATCTAGAAGAAGAAATCTACATGAAGTAGCCAGAAGGCTTTGTAGTGAAGGGAAAGAAAGAGTTGGTCTATAAGCTAAAGAAGCCACTATATGGTCTAAAGCAATCACCTAGGATGTGGTACCAAAATTTTGACACATACATCCTTGGATTGGGATTTGTAAGAAGCAAGGATGATTACTATGTATATTCCAAGCAGATTAGTACTCACTTCATTTATGTAGTGTTGTATGTTTATGACATGTTGTTGGTAGGAAATAACATGGATGTTATCAAGGAGGTGAAATCACAGCTATCCTCCAAATTTGACATGAAGGATATCGGTGTTGCTAACTTCGTTCTGGGAATGGAGATTAAAAGAGATCATGCAAACAAGAAACTCTGGTTGAATCAGAGAAAATATGTTGAGACGATATTGCAGAGGTTTAATATGCATGGAAGTAAACCGGCCAAGGTTCTTATTCCTATAGGTGTAAAGTTATATGTAGATCAGTGTCCCAAGACACAGGAAGAAGAAGAGGACATGTCCCATGTTTTGTATGCCAGTGCAGTTGGCAGTTTGATGTATGCAATGGTTCATACTAGACCGGACATTTCACATGCAGTGGGATTTTTGAGCAGGTATATGTCAAAACTAGGGAAGGAGCATTGGACAGCAACAAACAAGGTCTTCAGGTATCTTCATGGTACTACCAGTTATGGATTGTGCTTCCAAGGAATACTAGGATTGGACAGAGTGGTGGACATACATGGCTTTGTTGATGCAGATTGGGCTGGAGATCTGGATCGCAGAAGATCTACAAGTGGGTATGTGTTTAAACTATTTGGAGGAGCAATCAGTTGGGTGAGTAAAAGACAGGCTGTAGTGGCACTCTGAACTACAGAAGTTGAATACATGGAAGCCACTCATGCAAGCAAGGAAGAAGTATGGTTACAAAGATTGTGTTCAGGTATTGGGTTGGTACAAAAAGAAGTGAGATTAGATTTTGAGAGTCAAAGTGCAAACTTCCTGGCAAAGAACCCATCTTATCATTTGAAGACAAAGCATATTGATGTTCAGTTTCACTTTGTGAGAGACATGGTTGAGTAAAATAAGGTGTTGCTAGAAAAGGTTGACACTTTGAAGAATGTTGCAGATTCATTGACAAAGTCTGTGAGAAGGAAAAAGTTCTCTTGGTGTAGATTAACAATGGGCATTGTTGCCCTGGATTGTTGACTATATAATCCCCTGGACCCATGGATGCAAAGAAAACAACAAGTGGGATAATGTGGGTATGTGTTATATTATTTGCATGTGTGTGTGTGGGCGTGTCATATATGACAACTGCATCTGGCGGTTTTTTCTATTTTTAGTGGATTTTGCTATTTTTAGTGGTTTACTAAAAATAATCCCAGTTTTAGGGATTAGGGTTTTTGTATATACAAAATACCTAAAAACATTGTATATATTGTATAGTGAATGGTGAAATTCGATATAATGAATACAAGAAAGGTTTTCCCGGTTGAGGGTTTCCGGTATAAATCTTTGTGTACTATGTGAATGATCCATTGATTAAATTATGTTTTGCTTAAGAATCTATATGCATTTCTTTACTTCATAGGTTTAAAACTTATATTTTCGACTATTGTTCTGGCAAAAAAATGCCACAAGGTAATCTCTCATACTGCAAAATTCATCATCTTCACAGTATGTTCAAAGGATGCATAGAAGGCCACTAAAACCACTGAAGCCTCAAAACCTTCTATCCAGCGTAAGAAGATTGCATAAGATAAAGTAGATATTATTCCTTCACCTACAATGGTTCCTATACAATGCCCCATCAAGCCCAGAGACAACAAGTTGGTGGAGAAAATTCAACCCCGCCAGCAACAAGTTTGTGACAACCTTCCATAGACCAAGAAGTGCAACTTCTCCAACAAGGCACACAACTCACCAAGATTCAAATTCAGAAAAATATTTCCCCTCTTCCACAGTCACTTAATGCAATGGATACCATTGCTTCCTAAGAGGGGGAGGATGATCCAGGTGGATATTGGTGGCCACCCACCTATTCCAAATTCCAACTAGCTCATATTGACAGTTTTTAGTTCAACACGTTTCTCTGTAATGGGGAAAATTCTTTGTAATTATGGGTTCTACACTTACGGGGATGTCCTAGATCCCTACAAAACATCCAGGTGGATATTGGTGGCTGCCCACCTATTCCAACTGGCTTATTTTGGAAGTTTTCATGTTAGTATATCCTTATGTACATCTAGGGTTGTTTTGGGGCTCTAAACAGTGTTTTCTTGGCTTTCCAGAGTCAAACTATAAATGAGGTCAGAGCTTGATGTCATAATTCATAGTTCTCAAAAATACCTTTCCAATGGGCTATCACATACCTAAAACAAAGATTGTATGCAAAAGTTACGACCCCAAGAAGTTAATGTACTAACTTACCCCAACGGGGCCCACATGATTTTTGGCACTTCATCTCCTAGGGTTAGGTTTTTGGATGTATATGGTTTTTTCATTCATGTTTATCATAAAAAGGCCTTCATAGCCTCATTGTAATCATCTTCTAGCCAATGAGCGTATCCATCACATCTCTTCTCATAGATAAAGATGCCACCATTCTAACAGGTCTTGCACTTTGTATTTTTACAGTCTCTGTACATTTCTTTCATTAATAGAAATCATGTATTGTTGCAATTATTTGTTTCTGAATTTTTTTATGTGTATTTCATTGTAATACATCTGCTTTCATTTCGTTCCAAAAATAATATGGATCACACATGGGGCACATATAAATTCATGGGAATTTTATATAGTTTTGATCATCTTGCTAAAATGGGTTCTGTAAATGTTGTAAGTATTGTTGGAGTACTTGATACACACCTAGGATTTCTTTTTCCTAATTTTTTCCCTATTTTTATTAGTCATTATTCAATATCCTATATTTTAGGAAGAATATTCCTCTATGGAGAATATTCTCTTTAGTTCACACTCCAGTTTGATCAGTTGAATGGAGTATAGATGCCACATTGGTATTATAACCATGCAACATTGGGATTATCACCAACTAATGCACATTGTCCTTGGGATCATCAATAGACTAACACATTACTCATGATTCCTTTATCTCCTCCTCACTTCACTATGTTTCAGTGAGTTAACTGAATACTGATAGACTAGTTAACTCAGCTAGGTGGCAATTCACTCTTGTAACTTCTCGAGAGACTAGACTAGGTGGTAGTTTACTCTTGTAACTACTGGTGTGTGTCTAGATCACTCTAGAAAACCACTATGTCACATTGGATTCTCCTCCAGTGCACATTGGTTGATTTATGCAGAGTATATCATCTGTAAATTATCATTCATTCATTTGGTTAATGGGAATTCTTCCATTCTTTCTCTCTTGGTTCTCTTTTCTTCTATTTTCTCTGCAACTGTGTATGTCAATTCCCAGCTAGATATATTATGTGTAGGTTCAACACATTTACATGGTATCATAGCTAACATACTTATAGGGAAAAAACACCAAATTATTTTTGCAGGTGTCAAATATTGAAGAAAGCAGAAAAATGGAATTTCCAAAGCAATTTCCAAAATGAGAGGATTGTATAGGTTAACCATGAACAAAGAGACAGAACCAACATCAGCCATAGAAAGATACAAGTATCTAAATCGAATGGATGAATCATTCAGAACAATTTGCAGTCTCATTTCTCATGAACTCCTCTTTCACATATCCTCCTGTAAAACCCCCAATGAAGCCTGGACCACCATGGAAGGGATTTTTGGCAAACATGATGAGATGAGGGGACACATGCTTGAGGTGGAATTGCTCACATTGGATCCGAAAAGCTTCAACAATATCCAATATTTTTTTACCAAATATAAAGAATTTTTGTTGCAACTCAAGGCTTGTAGGGTTGATAAATATAAGGAGGAGAAACAAATGGTTCTCACCATTCTCATCGGCAAAGGAAGAATTGAACTCACAAACGAAAGCTTTTAGAATGTGTTACATGTTCCCAAAATTTCCGTCAATATTCTCTTTGTGTATCAGATGAAAAATTATATCACCGTAAAGAGATTCATATTCATACCTAATGTAGTCGATATATATGACATGCAAACCAATTCCATGGTTTCTACCAGTGAGGTAAATTATCAATCTAGACTTTACACATTTTCTGAATTTATTGAACCAGATTCTGCATTACTGCTTACCCATGCTGATGAAAGAAGTAGGGTATGGCACAAAATATTCGAGCATTTAAATTTCATATATATGAAACAACTTAGAAAGAAGGGAATGGTTGATGGTCTACCTGACATCCACTTCTCCAAAGGAATTTGTGAGGGATGTGTTCTTGGAAAACACCCTCAAGAGAAATTCGACAAAGGAAAGACTCAAAAGGCTTCTTCTCCTTTATATATGATCCACAGTGACCTCATGGGCCCTTTTCTACATCCATCAATAAAAAAAACAAGTTATGTGCTCATTTTTGTTGATGATTTATCATGCTTCACATGGATTTTCTTTCTTAGTAAAAAGTTAGAGGTTTTTCAACACCTCAAAGATTTCAAAGCCTGTGTTGAGACACAGTCAGGAAAGAAAATTCCTATGAACTAATAACGGGGGAGAGTATTTCAACCATGAGATACAAAATATTTTTCATGATTTAGGGACTAATTTGCAACACACGGTTCCCTATACTCCATAGAAAAAGAGGAGTTGCTAAGAGGGAAAATAGATATCTAAAAGAGATGGCATATTGCATGCTACATGCAAAGTCACTTCCACAAAGATTATGGGATGAAGCACTTAATTTTACAGCCTACATCCAAAACATATCTTCTCATATATCTGTCAAGGATAAAAACCCCTACGAGGCTTGGAGTGGCCTCAAACCGGAAGTGACCCACTTCTATATTTTTGGTTCACGTGCATGGGCTAGGATTCCCTCTAAAAAGAGGAAGGCACTTGATCCACAGAGAACAAAGTGTATCTTTGTTGGATACCTCTATGGTGTGAAGGATACAAAATTATTGATATTTCCTCGGACCAAATCATCATTGAGCGAAGTTTCTAATTCGAGGAAAGTGTATTGCATGTACCTCAACAACCACATGCAAACATTTTTGTTCTTCCACCTGTTAGAGATGATGTGCATTCACATGATGACTCTTCTTCAAATGTGATTTATGATTCAAAGGATTCAGATGATCTAGATATAGATTTAGTATAGTTAGATGGTAGAGTCAGTGCATCCATATGTAGATGCATAGCCAGAGTAGAGGCCCAAGTGGGCCAAGACTACTCTTTAGGATGCAAGGGATCTTGTTGGTTATCCAAATGATACTAGGAGGACTCAATATGATTTAGAGGAGCCTCGTCTTACACTCATGGCCTCTGAACTGTCGTCATCCATGAATATTTTCTTGGTTCAGTCTTCAGATACATAGTCTTATGGCGAGGCTGCTAGAAATCCATTTTCGGAATCTTCGATGTAGGAGGAGTACAAATCCATCCTCGAGAACCAGACATGGGATCTGGTTCCCCTTCCTTCAGGAAGGAAACTTTTCAGGTGCAGATCAGTCTATAGGACCAAGAGCGCAGTAGATGGACATATTAGCAGATACAAAGCCAAGCTAGTTTCCAAAGGATTTCAGCAGGTGCATGGCATTGATTATGATGATACCTTCACTCCAGTTGTGAAGATGAATTCCATACATTTGGCCCTTTCCATTGCAAAAAAAAAGGGATGGAAATTCCATCATATGGATGTGAAGAATGTATTTCTTCACGATGATCTCTCTGAGGAGATCTATATGGATAAAACCCAAGGATCTATGCAAGATTCATATTTGGTCTGTTGACTGAAGAATTATCTTTATGTCTTCAAGTAGGCTCCAAGGGCATGGTATGCCAATATGGACTCCTATTTGATGTCACAAAACTTTGTACATTGTAAATTAGACCTGAATGTTTACATTCTTAGGATGGTTGATTCACTTCTACTCCTAATTATGTATGTTGATGATTTGTTGTTCATTGGTTGCTCGACTTCAATGATTGTTGTAGTCAAGAGGATTCTACATGATTGTTTCTTGATGATGAAAATGGTTCCTCTACATTTGTTCCTTGGACTCGAGATCAGTCAGGATGCATCAGGAATCAAACTGTCTCATGCCAAGTATGCACGAGATCTCCTTGAGAGATTTCACATGAAAGACTAAAAGTACACCCCGAATCCTTTCCTATTAGGAGTCATACTTGAGGATGGTGGGGACACACCACTGGTTGACAACACATTGTACAGACAACTAGTGGGGATTTTGTTGTATCTCACACACTCCAGACTAGACCTCTCCTATGTTTTGCGAGCAATGATGTAGTCTCCAGGTTCAGGCAGGAGTTACATAAGATACATTCGAAGGATAAAAAGCGTATCCTTCGATATGTATAGGGAACCATCACCTTTGGGATTCATTATGCAACATACTCTACATTGGACCTCATCAGTTTCACTGATTTTTACTGGGCTGGCGATAACATTGATCACAAGTCCACACCTGGTTACTCACTTAGTCTTGGTTCTGAGCCTATCTATTGGTTGAGTAAGAAGAAGGATGATATTTCTCTATCTTCAGCAGAGGCAGAGTACAGAGGGGCAGTTAACATAACCATTCAGGCTATGTGGCTACATAATTTTCTCACTGAGTTGGGCATTTAGTTTCATCGGTCGATCGTCATCTAGTGTGACAACCAGAGCACTCTAAAGTTCTACATATATCTCGTTCAGAGGAAGCAGATGAAGCACATCGAGATCCACATGCACTACATCTGGTACTTATTACACAACGGGATCATCGACCTATAGTTTTGTCCTTCAATAGAATATAATGCAGACATCTTCACCAAGACCTTCACTGAGTATAATTTCCATTCTCTACAAAGTCATCTTGGATTGAAGGACACAATTTCCTAGCATCTACATACATTGTACCTTGAGGGGGGGGTTTCCCATGCATTTTTCCCTCTTTCCTCATTTATTTCAATGTATATTTTGTATTTGGGTACCTAACATGGCCTTATTTCCAGGACTCGTTCTTTATTTTCACCATAGTGATGTTCAGAGGGGGTGTTGGAGTACTTCACACACACATAGGATTTTTTTTCCTAAGGCTTTCCCTATATTTATTAGTCATTATTCAGTCTCCTATATTTTAGGAATAATATTCCTCTAGGGGGAACACACTTCAGTTTGATCAGTTGAGTGGAGTCTATATGCCACAAGGGTATTATCATCATGAAACATTGGGATCATCACCAACTAATGTG
>ML865196.1:22234-33011 GCA_009831015.1 Picea engelmannii
ATTAAATTAATAAGGATAATAAATTATAAGTTAATTTGTTAAAAAACTTACGTACACGGAAAGGGATAAGACATTGAATATAAAGGGATAAGATATTAATTATGAGTGGATAAGGTAATAAATGGGTAGGTAAGGAAGTAAATAAAAGGCAGGGAGGTGAAGGAGGAATATGAGGGGAGGAGGTTTACGGAGGAGGCATTACCATTCTACGGGAATTTTTTGGGAAGGTCTCTCTGGGATTGCACAGAGGAGAGTTGTGTTCTGTAGTCGGATTGGATCATTACAGGCACCAGTTTGTTGGAGGTTTTGGGCATGGGGGCCAGGATATCCATATGATATCCTGGAGCTAGGAAGTTGTCCTAGTTGGCAGGGTGGAACAAGGTTTTGGGCAGTGTTTACACAGTTCAACAATGGTCAACTAAGCAAGTGGAAAGCGGAGGGTTAGCATCAGACCCAGGTATGTTAATTTATGAATTTGTTTTATGAAATTTAAGGAATATGATGTATTATGAGGCTGTCCATAAGCTAATATGTTTAGCTCAATTAAATTTATATGTTCTGGTGATTAGTCTATTTGAGAAATTAAATTATATGTTATGGTGATTAATCTATTTGTGCAATTGAATTGATTTATATCAAAATTTTATTTTAAGTCCTTACAATCTTCCAAAAGGTTGTTAAACGGGTGAAGAAGGAAACATTCCCTTTGCAGCCTATTACTGTAGATTCACCTTTTCAGTAGTGGGGTCTTGAAATCATAGGACCAATTAACCCTTCTTCTTCACAACATCACAAATATCATTACGACGATAGATTATTTTACCAGATGGTTCGAAGCTACACCTTTGAAAGTGGTAAACACGAACAAGGTAGTAACTTTCCTTAATTCGCATATCATTACTCGATTCAGCATTCCCGAATGTTTAGTCTTTGATAACACATATTATTTCTCATCCGTTGATATGAATTTCTTTTCCTTAGATAAAGGGATTAAATTGAAATATTCTGCTAGTTACTACCCTCAAGGAAATGGTCTAGCAGAATCGAAAATAAAAAAATTAATCAAGATCATTCAGAGAGCAGTTTCTCAAAACCATAAGAACTAGCACACCACACTATATAATGCACTTTGGGCTAATAGGGTGACACCAAAAACCTCTTTCGGTAATTCCCCTTTCTTTCTCATCTATGGAAGAGAAGCAATCCTCCCTCCACATGTTTTACTTCCATCTCTGCAATTATTGGAGAAAGTATAAGAAGAGGACTACCCTCCTCTAGAAAGTTGGATTAATGCCTTGTTAAAATTAGAGGAAGTAAGAGCACACGCTAAGAAGAAATGGTAAAAATCTTGTTTGATTCGAATTCTTCTTCTGACAGGAATTTCAATGTTGGGGATTTAGTTCTCAAGTGGGACAAAGCTCATGAAGGGAAAGGGGAACACACCAAGTTCCAGAATCTGTGATTGGGGCCATTCGTAATTTCTGAAAAATTAGGTCCCAACTCTTTCCACCTACGCAATTTGGAGGGACATCCAAACACTTTCCTAGTGAATGACGAAGCTCTCAAAAGATATTTCACCTGATGGTTCCAGATCCACCTCTTTGTATATATCTTTGTTTTTGTTTTAATTTTGTTTTTGTTTTTAATTTTGGTTCTTTTCATTTTGCATGTTTGTGGTCTGTTTCTGAATAATTATGTCTGTGTCGCCATTTCATTTGTGGAAGGAAAATCATAATTTTTATCCAAGAGAAACAACTGACTACTTCTCAAAGCACCATGTTGTAAATTGTCAAACTCAAATCAACAGAAGAAAGTTCCTACTCAAAACAATGTTGTTGGTTTCTTTTCAAAATATCGAGAGGATAATGATTATCATTAATAAACTTTTAACGTTGTCCCTTTTTTTAAGAAAACAACTTGATTATGCCTTCCTATCCTTGAGATGGTTTCTTAACAGGAATATAAGTGTTCAGATCATGGTAAAGATCATTTAAAAAACAAACGAACTATATGAGATCAATCTATGTTTTCAAAATCTGAAATTTTCAGTATCACTCCGCTCTCTTGAATATCATAAAAGTTTTTGCAAATTTATAAATTAATTCTAGAGAGTTGAAAGAACTGCAAGGTGTGGGAATTGTTTGTAAACCCACCGAGACACTGAACAGGTCTACTGGCAGCGTGTAAATGCATCCATTATACCAAGGCTACTTCGTTGGGGTACTGAACAAGCCTGTTGGTAGCGAAGTAATGCCGAGTTCAAGAAAATTATCAGGTATGTCCCTTAAAATTAATCCATGAATAAATATGTTTTTCATCATGAATGGATGCCTTTTGGACAGGATAGAGGTATTAGAGTGGGTTAAGTGACATCCCTGTCAAGTCTATGGACGCCTACTGGCAGCAGTGGATATGTAAATAGTATCAGAGGCAGTTGCATAAACGTTGTTCCTCTTGTGATCCAAATTTGATACCAAATTACATTTTGACAGAAAAACATCTGATGTTGGAATATGTTTTTTGAGTTTTTATTGGAATGCTTGACTTGCTGTCGATTGTTCCTTAATTTTTCATTATTTTGATCTATCTTAACATGAATTTTCTGGTGATGCAAAGATAATTGCTTCGCCTAGTACATCTCCATTGTTGGAAGACATACATAAGTTTTCTATTTAAACAAGAAATAACATTTGTTGTAGCTTCCTTCACCTCGATCTTGTGAACATTATCGTTTTGAGATGATTATTGGATTAGCAAATATGTTCATTAATTATTTATTATTGCGTTTTCATTTTTGTTTTATGTTTGATTCATGACTGAAAGCATGAATCAAACATGAAAACCTAGATTGGTTTTATATTTTCTTTATAAGGCATTATTTAGAAGGTCATCATGCTTATATCAAATCCAAACCGAATGTTGGAATGACCTATTTTCAATATTTTGGATTTATATTTTTTCAATATAGTTATTGTATGGTTCGATGGTTTGTATTCAATTTATGAAGAGTTTTGTTTTGATATATTTTTAAAACCCCTTTTCAATTCAATGGTCATGTTAGTAGTCATGACAAATCAATGCGCACCTGTTGTACTCATGTACTTACCTCACCCTGCTGGCACAATGTATTAATGAGCCATTCATTACAGGCATAGGGTTTCAACTCTGTATGTCAATCTCTCATTACCAAGAATGGTAAAGCTTTACGATCAAACCCTCCATGATGATTCTCACTGCCTGTGCTATGATAACATGAAAGCTTGGTTATGGCCATTTCTCCATTATCCATCTAGATTTGTTCCTATATCTCCTACCATTAAACCTAAAAGTGTTTTGAGTTATTCCTGTTACACTCTAGTCATGTTTTTCATGGATCTTGTCATTCTCTTGGAGCCAAATGGATGCCAGGCATTACTCACTCACGACGATGCAATCAAAGACTTAAAAATCCAAGGTTGGGATGTATTCCTAAAAATATTTGAAGGCTATAACCTTCAGGTGGCGTAGTCTTTCGCACAGACCTTCGATGGTTGAGCGAAAATTGGGGACACACAGTTAGAGCTAACCGAGGGGTTTGTAAGTGAAGCAATAGGGATTCTATCGACATGAGAGAAATGGTTCCAAAAATCATGAATTACAGGAGTTCCATGGAGCCTTTTTGTGACATCTCGAAATATCAACTACTGCGAAAAAGGTATCCCCATCCCCCTCGTTAAACCTAGGTGGCATAACCTATTGATGATCCTCAAACAATTCATGACCTGTGAAGGTCGATACAGATTAATATTCCTCTACAATATTCACTTACTTATGCATTTCATTGGTTTTGAATTGAGCATGTCATTTTATTTGCTGCGAAGTCTCTATAAAATGTCCAAAATATATAAGAGACATAGTGCCGATTCAAGTATTTTTCATCATGGATAGATTAAGATCCTTTTGATTCATCACTTGTCAACTGTGGGTGATTATTGGGATAATTTTTTGGTAAGGAATGGTTTTGCAATGACCGTTCCTGTAGTAAACCCTAGCCTAGACGATCCACTGATTAAAAACCAGTCTAATTTTTCAATTGATATGCTAGACTCCACCAACATAAACCCTCTAGAAGTCGGGATGCTGAGTAATTATTTGCCTACATGATTTTCTGAGCAAGGGAGTGATAAGTGGAAGGTTATTAATCCTTGTGTTCCTGAAATTGAAGCTAGCCTAATTTTTAGTATTAACCCAAATGTTGAAAGACCTCACGAAGAGGTAAAAAAGGAATGCACAGATATAGGGTTCAAAAACAATAGGGCAGGTCGCCAAATTTCGAGAAAGATTAGGAATCGACCCAACACTCATCTAAGCTTGATCGGCCTGATCGAGATCGACGAGTACTCAGATACTGATATCGAAGAGTTCCTCGTTCTTGAAGACCCAGATTTGCATGGTTACAGGAAGAAATGCATTGATTCTACTAAACCCTACGAATTTGTGATGAATATGCCACCATGCCTCAAGGGTGTGGAGGGGTTTCCTGGTATCCAGCTTGATCAGAAGTAGATAACAGATAAGGTCGATACACCCATGTTTGATCATGCTCTCCATAGACCTGCCATTATTCCTATACAGTGTGATGATTGTTTCCTTTGGATTGAGCGGTATTACACCGATATCCCCCTTCTCTAGGCCTGAATCAAAACGCTTAACGTTCAGAATGAATCATTGAGACGAGAAAATATTGACCTCGAAGAACATGTAGAGAAAGGGGCTAAACGCATTAAGAGGTCAAGGAACATAGTGATAAAAAACACAACCAGTGTCAAAGTGATAATTAATTGTGAACTACCCGACCCATCTTTAGTCAATTTCTGAAATGGTAAAACAATTTTCCTCTTATTATATTCCTGTTATCTATTTTTATTTGAATTGGTTTGGAATTTGATTTTGTTTTCTAACATAAGACTGGCTACAAAATATTTCAATTTTGTAGCCAAGTCTCTTTTAAATAAAAAAAAATTAAATTAGAAATTAGTTATGGGTATTTTTCTAACTTATTCTTGTTTCATTTTTCAAGAAATAGTAGATATTGTTGCTAATCATCTAGGGGAAACATGTTCGATTATACACTTGAATGATTAGTAGTTCCTTTTCTATTTGTTTTGCAATTTTTTTTATTAAGTTTTGAGTACAATAAACTCTGTTATGATTGGCTGTTAGCCTACTATTTTTGTAATACTTTTTATTTTATGAAATCCTATCCTATCCTATGAGATAGGAAGAAGTGATTTCAAATCACTTTAAATACTGTTCATTTTGTAAGTAAACGACATCTTCGCCTGGAACAGATGATGGACAAATGATCTTCAGAACGTAATGGAACAATTTATAGAAATTCGGATTTAGACCAACGTGAATGTTGTCTCATTTATTTTTTGTCTCTCTTATTTTGGAATAGTAATGTGTTATATAGATTTAGTCTCAATGACATATGATGTTCCATATTATTCATGTTTAAATGTTGTTCATAATTTTTTGTTTCACAAATTATCACTATGATCACGATATCAATTTTAATATCATGGTTTATGCATGATGTTTTGTTGATTGATAAAATGAATCTTTTACATTAAGATTTATGTTACTGTAACCGTTCATAATTATAAGATCATTGTGTATACATGTCTATTATTTTGTTCTCATATTCTGGCTGCCAATAAAATCCTGGAGTTTGTTTGGGAGGTATCCGTACAAACCTATCATAGATTTTTCTTACAAGCAAGATAGCAGGAGTTCTGGATCGCAGAGAAGCACAAACATGTTATAAAGCTAATTTCAGGTCGGATTTATTTCCATTTAATTTCTATTATTAGTTTGTCTATCCGTGAAACATGAAAGTTTTAGATTGGCTTTGACCATCACTCAATCCTTGTTTCATAACATATTTTATTTAAGTTCTTAGATTTATGATTAGAAAACAAAAAATATTAAAAATGTGCTTTCTTTATCTACTTTTGCAAATGGTTACCAAACCTTGATTTTGTAAGGCATCTACTAAAAAAATTGCAATTTGTAATTACTATATATATAATGGCATGCTCATATCTATCTTTCTATTGAAAGTATTTGTAAATAATTAGATTAAAGTATATATATTATTATAGTCTTAGCAGTAGTTAGTTTATTTCTTTTCTTTATTTTAGGACCTTAGATTGGCTAATTGAGCAATTAAACCCATCAGGATAGGTTACACCAAACGGCTTGGATTATTTAGACAACCCCGGACCAGACCTATTCTTCGAGTTGACAGCCCGTCAAATTTGCCTGTCAACACAAGAATGTGTCATCAATGTTTTACAATGATTTTGAGCTAAATTCAGTTCAGTTTGATGTTGATAAGGATCTAATGCATGATTTGTGTGTAACAGGGTGAATTCACAGTCTGATCCTCCATCTGGTACCTCGTCCATCACTTCATCCATCACCCCATCCAATACGTGATCCGACACTCCATCCGTCACGCGATCCAACACTCAGAGCATAGGGGAGTTGGTGGTTGGTACATTGGCGGCCTGTGATGGGAAAATCAGTGACCTGGGTTTCGTGCCCCCTCATGGCCTCCAACTACAGAGCTCATGAAATATCATATTGGGAGGTTATGTTGATCATCGAGTGGCTCACGGATTTTCTATAATCCAAAGTTGTTAGAGCGCATTTAATGGATTTTCCATTGGTGGTCGACCTCTCGAACTGCGATTCACCTATAAATACCACTAGCAGTGGCAAGACCACAAACACAATTTTAAGAAGAAGTTTCATTGTGTAATTCAGACATGTTTTGCAAACTTGTGTTCTAAGACTGTGTTTTAATTAATGACAGAATCATGTTGATTTGAGCCCGTGTTTTTCTATTGAAGAGTAGCCACAACTTGTTGGGGGGGGGGGGCACCAGTGGTCTAGGTGACTACATAGATAGATATATTGTGTATTTCATTTTCTTAGTTAGAATTTACTTCACTTCTTTGTTGTATGTATCTTTTAGTTTTAATTTTTGTGCATGTCGATTGTAATTTAATTGTCTAATTCATCTTTTGCAGATTGCTTATAGGAGTTGGTTATTTGTCATTCTATGTTTCTTATTTCTTAGCAATTTTCATCCAGACAACTAAATTAGATGATGTATTGAAGTTTTAAATTGGTTTCTGCAAATTAAAACAGAGGATTAGTGTAGATAGAGTTTTAATTTAGGATCGTTTGCAAGCTTCGATGGATTAATAGTTGCAAGTTTTATTAGTTGTAATCAAGCTATATTTAATTATCAGTTCAGTTATGCTTTCATAGATTTATTTGGTTCATTAATCTTGTTTTAGTATGCTAGGATAGAAATATATTTTGGGGTTATGTTTCTAAAATCATTCTAGTTTGAAATCTGAGTTTTAATGATAGGATTAGTCGAGTTTAATTTATAAGATCTCATTTATAGATTTGAATTGCAATTTTAATCAGAAGATTGGATTTGAATTAATATTTTTAGTCATAAGTTTATAAGTTTGTAAATTTTCTTGAGTTAGAATAAGAGTGTGATTGAATTAGTATAAGAGTGTTTTTCTAATCATTGATGATTGATGCATGAAATTTAGAGATCGCATGGATACTTAGTGTTGCTTCTTTGATGGCAAAGATTTCGTTGGATTTATTGATTCACACTTTCCATTTCTCTGTATAAGTCAACATTGAATTAATCCCTCTTGAGATATCACTAATAGTCAGATGCCATCGTGATGTTATTTGACACTGAAGACATAATCATCATCTTTGAATTATGTTTTCTTGTTACTGCAAATTAAGAACAATTTTGATTAATCATAATCTGAATACAGTCATGATGATTTTGATGAAGTAGGTTAATATTTATTCTTTGAAAAATAGAAATGATTATGAGTTTTGTTTTAAGAATAGAGTTTACTTGTTGAAATAGTCTTGATAGTTTAGTTGTTTGTTTTCTTATTTTCTTAAAGATAAAATATCAAAAGTGATTTACTTTTTGTTGCTAATTAGGTTGAATAGATTAACTTGTTTAAAGTAGGTTATGATTTTCTTCTTTAGAAATAATCCATTGATCCATTGTTGAAGTTGCTTAGGTTAAATAGTTCAATCTCATTAATAAGATTTGATAATTGATAAAAATAAAAGAAGTCGTTTCTTAATTAGACTGATCCTTAGATAGACCATCCCCTTAGTTAGACAATACTTCCATTATATTTTCTACCTTAGTTCATACAATGCCACAACTCTAAGTTTACCTTACCTTGGCTTGATAATTTAATTGAGGGATTTAGTGCATATAGAATACCCATCACTTTCACTCTTCTTTTCTTTTTTGACTCTCTTTTGTTTTCCATAAACACAATGCTCATAGAAATCCAAATCAATTTTTTTAAGATCTGGAAAAAATAAATTTTGAAGTATTTGCATCCCCTTCTTAGTCATGTGTCCAAGCCTATGATGCCACAATGTTGTATCCACTTCTACAGAATCTTAATAAATAGAAGAATCAATATTACTAATACATAAATACAATGTACCTACCTTCTCTCCTTTTTCTATCACCAATGATCCTTAGGTGACCTTCCACGCCTTATCTGTAAATATATATATACAACCTTCACTTAGCAACTGTCTTGTTGAAATTATATTTTTCCTTAGATATGGTGCATGTCTTACCTCTGTCAATAAACATTGGTTTCCATTATTTTTATTTATTTGTACCTTACCCATTCCAACAATTTTGCATGGTGCATCATCACCCAAATGAACCTGTCCAAAATCGCCTTGAACATAATCTAGAAAATGTTTCCTATGGGGTGTGGCATGAAATGAATCCCCTGAAGATTCTACCCAAGACTCATAAACATTATGTATAGAAAGAATCAAATCATATTGTAACACATCACTTGTTACATTTTCTTCTTTATTTTTCTCTTATTATCCATCTCTTTGCTTCTTTGGAGCTATGAAATCTTTCTTCATATGTCCTTTCTTCCCACAATTCCATCACTCTATATTTCCCAGTATGGATTTGGATATTCCCTTCCTAGAATTCCCATGGTTCTTTGATCCCTTTCCTCTATCCTTTTGTCTTCCTCTATTCTTCATAGTCAATGCATTACTTGATGTCTCACTTGTTCTTTTTCGTCACATTTCCTCGCTAAGAATAACACCAACAACATCATCAAATTTTAGAGTGTTTGAATGAGAGACAGAGTTACTTACATCCATTACCAAGTCATTCCATCTTTCTGGCAATGAGCACATGATTATAAGATCCCTGTCCTCATCATCAAAGTCCACTTTTACAAAATTTGGCTTATTAGTAATCGTATTAAATTCATTTAAATGATCTGCAATAGACCCACCTTTTGACATATTCATATTAAATAATATCTTCATTGGAAATACCTTATTGGGCGATGAGGGTTTTTCATATATTTTATCCAATGCGTCCATCATCTCCTTCATTATCTTTTCTTTTGAAATATTGAAAGCCATTGATGCTTCCAGACTCAGTCGTATCGTTCCTAGTGCCTTTCTCTCAAGAACATCCCATTCTTCATCCTTCATGGTCATCATATTCTTTGATATTACACCCAATGGTAGGAATAGATCCTTCCTTCTGATATAAATAATATTCCATATGCATCTTCTATAATTGGTAGTTTTGGCTATTAAATTTGTCCACCCTAAACTTTCCATGTTCCTCCATTGCTCCCACTCGAACCAATAACCCTCTTTTCTTGCGAGTTACCTTTTTCTCTGATATCAGTTGTTATAAAAAAAGGATCGTGGAGCAATAAAATAAAACACATGCGGAAATAAAACACATAAGATACACAATACAATAGAGACATAGATATACATGGTTCACCTAGTGTGGGCTACGTCCACCGGAGAAATTGACAGGTCCTTCCTTTCTATTATCCAACAAAATGAAGGGATACAACATACAACACACCCATTGTAAGTTCCTCTTATTTCTCTCACAATATCCTCTCTTAGAATAGAATATTCACAATAATTCACAGCCGCAATACAAAGTAGATCTCCCACAATGAGTTGTAGACACCTACACTTGGAGAAGGGTTTTTCCAAAAATATCTCCACTCATTGTTATCACTAAAAAATTTCTCATAGCAATATAGAAAATGGATAAAGAAACATACAACACATACACAACATACTTGTAAATGTGTTGAAACTTCATAGAATAGATATAGCTGGGAATTGACATACACAATTGCAGAAAAAATAGAAGAAAAGAGAAGTAGGAGAGAAAGAATGGAAGAATTTTCATTAACCAAATAAATGAATGATAATTTACAAATGATATACTATGTATAACTCAACCAATGTGCTTGGAGGAGAATCCAATGCGCCATCGTGGTGGCATGGAGTGATATGGACACACGCCAGTAGTTACGGTAGTAAAATTCCACCTAGTCTAGTCTCTCGAGTACTTATGGGAGTGAAATACCACCTAGTTGAGTTAACTAGTCAATTAGTCTTCAGTTAACTGACTGAAACAGAGTGAAGTGAGGAGGATATCAAGGAATCATGAGTAATGCGCTATTTTGGTGATGATCCCAAGGATAATGCACATTAGTTGGTGATGATCCCAATGTTTCATGATGATAATACCCTTGTGGCATATAGACTCCACTCAACTGATCAAACTGAAGTGTGTTCCCCCTAGAGGAATATTATTCCTAAAATATAGGAGACTGAATAATGACTAATA
>WSFP011427234.1:0-22133 GCA_009831015.1 Picea engelmannii
CCCTTCCTTTTGACATTTGAAGTCTTCAACATGAATCTTCACAATTTCCTGGTCAATTCGGGGGCATCCTCTAATGTCATGCCCTTGGCCATATGTAATAAATTAGGTGTTGTCCCTCTCAAAAGTGATAAACATGTCATACAACTAGACAAAACCCAAGTCAAGGTCATGGGAGAGCTCAAAGACGTGATGATCAAGATAGCGACGCATCCTAATTTCGTGCAGATCATTGACATCATTGTGGTGGACATCCCTGAGGCATATGGACTATTGTTGAGTGGAGATTGGTCTGAAAAGATGAACGTATATTTCAGTACCGACTGGGCACACCTTTGGCTGCCACTAAAGGGATACAAGAACATGATCAGAATCGATAGGGAAAGATATCTCAAACATACAGTCACTGATCTGGAAACCCCGAACGAACCAACCTCTACCGACTTCCCCATATTGGGAAACTATTCTTGTGATTCTCACTTCAACAAATTTGCTTCTCTCCTGTCCAATGTTCTGCCTACTCAAAACTATGAAATGATATTTTGAGAAGAATTTCCGACGTTGATAAAAGACTCTATCTTTTTTCAAAACCCTGCGCTAGGAATTCTGGAGGAAGAGGTCAGAGAACAAAATACAGGTGAGGGGAGAGAAAGGAGAAATTATCGTTCAAAAATTTGGATCCTTTATTTTTATGGATCTAAATCGCAAGAAGGGTCAGGAGTCGGTTGCATACTCATCGATCAGAGGGGTAAACGTCATTTCCTGTCCTATAGGCTAGAATTTGAGTGTACCAACAATATCGCCGAGTATGAATCTCTAGTACAAGGGTTAAAGAAAGCCATAGATTTGGGTATCAAGGAATTGAAGGTTTTTGGGGATTCTGAGTTCATTGTTAGACAAGTAAGGAATATTATTCATTGTAATTCACCTCATCTTAAGAACTACCAGCAAGAGGTGCATAGGCTAATGGAGTGCTTTGACGCTTTCAATATCACCGCGATCCCGAGAGAAAAAAATGTTCTTGATGACTCCTTGGCCATAGTCGCTTCCCGACTATCACCTTTAGAAGATTATGAAGCCTCCCGATTCACTTTGAAGATGCTCTACAGAACGTCGGTGCCGAAAAATATTTTCAATTGGAAAGTCTTTGAAGGAGATGAGAAAATCATAAACTTCTTGACCAACCAAGACAATTTCAAAGACATGGCCATAGATGATGAAGAATTCCGAGAGAAGACAACTGAGATTGATCCCTGAACAGGAAAAAATGTTGGAAAATTGAAATCCCACACAATCCCCAAGGGGATAGCTAATCTAGAAAGTTTGTTCGATCTAAAGGATCATTTTAAAGAACCCAAAAACACGAAGACTGGTAGCTCTTGCCCCCTCCATGAAACTGTGAATCTTGGGACCCCAGAGAACCCGAAGAATGTAAATCTTGACAAAACTATATCTAAGGAAGAGAAGAAGGCCTACCTCAGATTATTTAGGCAGTACCAGGATGTTTTCGCATGGTCCTATAAGGATTTAAAAACATATGACACCCTCATCATTCAACACACTATCTCGTTAAAACCCGAAATGAATCCTTTCCAACAAAATCTCTGAAAGTACCATCCATCCCTGGAACCCCTCATGTATCAAGAGTTGAGGAAACTTTTAGATGCGAAGATAATTTTCCAAGCTAGGCATTATGCTTGGGTAGCGAATCTTGTTCCAATGAGGAAGAATTCAGGAGAAATCCGACTATGTGTAGATTTTCAGAACCTCAATAGAGCTTCAGAAAAGGACAATTATCCTATCCCGTCGATGGAACAACTCCTACTAACCGTGTCGGGCTCGAAGATTTTCTCCTTGCTAGATGGTTTCTCAGGATACAACCAGGTGTTGGTTTCAAAAGAAGACCGATTAAAAACTACCTTTTGAACCAAATGGGGAACCTTCGCTTATAAGCGTATGCCCTTCGTCTTAATTAATGCAAGACCAACCTTTCAAAGGGCCATGGGCGTGGATTTCCGAGGACTCATCAATAAGTGTGTGGTAGTTTATTTAGATGGTGTAACGGTGTATTCAAGGAATAGAAAAGAACATATTCAACACTTAACTCAGATTTTCGAGAGATGCAGGAAGTACGGTATATCGTTGAACCCTAAGAAAACTATCTTCGGTGTCGAGGAAGGAAATTTTTTAGGTCATATTATATCCCAAGAAGGGATTTGCATATACCCCGAAAGGATTAAGGCCATAGCTCAACTCCCGCTTCCCCATAACAAGAAGGCCATGCAGTCCTTTTTTGAGAGAATCAATTTCGTGAGGAAGTTCACTCCCGACTTCGTTGATATCATAAAACCCTTGCAAAAGATGATTCGCAAGGATTCTGAGTTCAAATGGGATGATGAACATAAATATGCTTTCAACAATATCAAAGTCTCCATCTCCCAAGCCCCAGTGTTGTGAAGTCCTGATTTCAATAGGGATTTTAACCTGTATGCTTTCACCTCCGACCAATTGCTCACCGCGGTTTTGACCCAGAAATATGATGACAACAACGAGGCCCAAATTTCCTTTATGAGTACTAATCTTCAAGGAGACAATCTTAATTATAATGCCATAGATAAACAATCCTACAGGGTCTACAAGGCAGTAAAACATTTCAGATTCTACATTCTCAAAAATCACACTAAGGTGATTGTGACGCACCCTGCAGTCCAATCCCTGTTTACTCAACAAGAAATGGGGGAAAGGAGAGGGAACTGGATGGAAGTAGTCCAGGAATTTGATCTAGACATAAAATCTACCAAACTAGTAAAAGGACAAGGTCTGTGTAAGCTCACAGTCGAAGCCCAGGATCAAGCAAATGAAGATTTTGGGTGGGAAAACGAAATGGCATTATGGTGCAACGAAGTGGAATACATCTCCCCAACACGAGACTCTTGGTACAAGGATTTGACTTATCTTTTTCATCATGGGGCTTGTCCCGAGAACCTCAACCCTAAGGAAAGGAGAGCCCTAAGATTGAAATCTGTACAAAATCATCTTATAAATTCGATACTCTTCCAGATCAATTATGATGGGGTATTATTGAGATGTCTCGAACGAGTAGACGCTGACAAGCTGCTGACGGAACTCCATGATGACCCCGCTGGAGGACACTTTGCAGGGAACACCACCGCTCATAAAATTCTGAGAGACGACTATTATTGGCCCACTTTGTTCAAAGATGCTCATACCTACACTAGGAATTGTAAGACTTGTCAAATGAGCGTTGGCAAGGAAAAAAGGGAAGAAATCCCACTTCAGCCTATAACGGTCTCTAGACCTTTTGAGCAATGGGGGTTGGATATCATAGGAGAAATTTTGCCCAGCTCTTCCAAACTGCACAAGTACATTCTTATTGCCACCGACTATTTCACAAAATGGGCAGAGGTCGTTCCTCTGACTCACGTAAATGAGAAAACAATAATCCAATTTATAGAACAACATATGATCACGAGGTTTGGTGTCCCCTCTGTTCTAGTCTTTGATAATGCATCTTACTTCTCTTCTACCCTATTGATGAAGTTTTCTCTAGACAAAGGAGTCATAATCAAGTACTTTGCTAATTATTACCTTCAAGGAAACGGTGTGGTAGAATCAACCAACAAGAACCTGATAAGGATACTAAAGAAGACGATTACGAACAACCAAAGAAATTAGCATAATCAACTTCATAATGCCCTGTGGGCTGATAGGGTCACACCCAAAAAAGCCATAGGAAATTCCCCATACTTTCTGGTCTACAGACAGGAAGCCATCCTCCCGAACGGTCTTTATCTTCCATCACTCCAATTGGCCCAAGATTCTAATGAGAAACCCTCGTCGGCCATACAACATAGGATCGACACTCTGCTCATGCTGGAAGAAGAGAGAGAAAATCCTAAGTCAAAATTCTTGGCTCATCAACATATAATGAAAATATGGTTCGATAAGCATAAAGCTAAGGAAAAGAACTTCGAAGTAGGAGATTTAGTCCTGAAGTGGGATAGGGAAAATGAGCCCAAAGGGAAACATTCCAAGTTTCAGAACCTATGTCTTGGGCCTTTTTAGGTAGCTAAGAATATTGGGGTAGGTACTTATCGGTTGCAAACTATGAGGGGGAAACCTGATGCCCTCCTAGTAAACGGTCAAGCCCTAAAACAATACTTCCAATAATAATTAAAAAAAAGAAAAAAAATAAGAAGAAAATAATGACATCGGTCAATACGAATAAAAGAAGTATCAGAGATATCTTCTCTGAGGCTCGGTAATACCTAGAAGGAAAGGGAAAAGGAACAAAGATTCTGCATCCACCCAGTGAAGCACCATTTGTTGAGTACTCAACACACCCTAAAATTTCTGTGACTATTTCCTTTTGGGTACCACCCTGTAGTTTACTTTTGACCCTTTTCACCTCTTTTTGAAACTGATCCTTCACTTCTCTTATATGTTTCATGTTTTAATTGATTAAAAGTTCACTTGAACATAAAATGAAGAATCATCTTAAATCTAAATTACTTATCAACTACTCAAGGAATTGATGACCCAGATTTTTTCCCTGACTCACAAGAGAATTTTGGCATTGACGGAAGATGATGGTGGCAAAAACCATTCAGGGAGTCAAAATATTCGAGTACTAACCCTCATCGGCATCGACTGATGAAATGATTCTTTTCTATGAATAAACCTCGGGAAGGATTTTTCCTAAGACCGATTCATTCGGTTTGGGTAGCAAGACGTGATAGTAAGTGATGCGCAAAGGGAAGAGTGACACCGCTGACCTTCAAAACCCAATACGTTGAAATGAGCGAAGTCTCAAGTAAGATGCTTACCTACCAACAGATGCCTATTACAATTAATTTTTTTTTATGGCCCAGGGTTTATAACATCGCGTGAATATCAATTAAAATCAAACATCTCACAAGAAGAAACTTATTAACAAAACCTCGCTACAATAGTAATGATTGCGAGATTTAATAATGTGTGCGAACTAATAATGTGTGATAAGGAACACAGATTAATTGCCCATAAGAAAGCTTAATACATTCAAAATACTTCCGATATTTAATATTAAGGGTTCCTGCTGAGTTCAAATTACATACAACTAAGCCACACTGTGACCAACCAGCCTGGTAGCCATAAAACCAAGAATACCTTTACAACGAAAGAACAAAAAGGGAAATTTTGTCCAGAGTGACACCCTAGAGGATGTAAGGCGCAGGATCACCCATTATGTCTTTCTCACATATGAACTTTTCCCCAGGTCATTTTTGGCGCCTGACACTGTGTCCCTCTCTTCTGTCGCACAAAGAACCTCACTTAGTTGCACAATTGTATCCTGGGCTTCCCAGAGTCGCCTCTGAATCCAAACCATGCTTCCTACGTGACCCTGCGACGACGTTATCCTCTGGTCTTATACCACCAAATGATGTCATATCTCTCTGTTTTTTTTGGTAGAGCTCGTCTATCGCAAGTTTAGCCCGCTCTAACTATTGAACGAGACTCTCAACGCAAGGACCCAATGCTCTTCCCCTTCCCTTTCGGATCCCGTCTCCTCTGTCGATCATCCCAACTGGCTCCGACAAGCGAGGAAGTTCCACAAGCTCATCAACAACTGGACATGCGCTCAGCTCAGTCAAAAGGAGGGTTTCCGCCCTTTTGGTTGTATCCTTTCTAGGCCTCCCTTTTCTCTACGGTTTTATCTCTTGAGAAGGCGTGTTTACAAGTGTACCTTCCTCAAACACACCCTTTTCAACTTCAATCTATGTTAAGGACACTGACATCGTTTCTAAGACAAAACCTCCACCTCCTATTGGGCTTTCAAAAATATGGGAAGCTAACCCAAAGGAATCCCAAGCACGTTGGGGTTCACACATAGCACTACGACTACCCCGTGGACCCTATCCCATGTCTAGAGGATATCCCATTACAAAACAGTGTAGAAGCCCACTTGTCTGTAGGTGATAGAGGACGCCCACGTAGAACTTCATCGAGATAAATTTTCCAGACCGAAATTCGAGAGAATATAATCTCAGCGTAAGCGTAATATTTCCCACAGAACTCCCAGAATTTATAGAAATGATGAAGGAGAGAAACATAGCGTGTCTGTACCGCACTCGCGCATTGTGACATATTGTTTAAGGACTCAACGCACCACAATTGTTTGACGGATGAAATCCAGAGCATGTAAACGTCGTCGATCGAAGTTACAGAGAACGTTCAGTACGATCCTTCTGATCTTTCTCCAAGCCTCGGGATATTTAACAAATGATGTTTTACATGCTTGCTAATACAGATTTTGGAGGCATTTAGCAGATTTCCTTTTACGACGTCCGACCTTCTGGGTAGTATGCATGCACACGCTCACCTTCGATGTCTATTTTCAACACCAAAGGTCAAAAAGCACTATGACAATTTAAATCGGACACAAATCTCGTACTTGATTTTCCACTTCATGATACGCTGACATAATTCATCTTAATCAAAAGGAGCGACGACTTCGGCTAGGTCATCACAGGTCATTCTAAGGAGCGACAAAGATCAAGTAAGTATTAAATGACTGATATTAGCACGCTACACAGGTACGTATTAGACTTGTAAGATTTATTTATGTCTTA
Organism: Picea engelmannii; assembly: GCA_009831015.1. Lineage (NCBI taxonomy): Eukaryota > Viridiplantae > Streptophyta > Pinopsida > Pinales > Pinaceae > Picea > Picea engelmannii. The sequence goes on from WSFP011427234.1 coordinate 6,630, forward strand.
TCATCAGTTTCTCAGATCATTAAATGTTTTTTTTTCTTGATTGAAGGAAAGAAAACTCCCTGAGTAGCCGAATGAATCTTATCTGGTGGCCTCGTCGAAGTACTCAAAAGGAACGTCGTGGCTGGATCATCGGTGCAATGAAGGATTCTGGTTTCTCCAAGAGCGGTGCTCCAGATCAGTTTATCGACTCAAATGACATGTTCGAGATACACACCAAATGAAGCTTTCTATAGGCCAATGAATGAGAAAAATCATCGATGCGATGCCAAGGCAAGTGCAACAATTTTTAGGTCACCCAATCCAAGCTCGAGCTACGCTGCAACAACCGAAATCTAGTTTGGTAAAATACTGGGCGCATGCAGTAGACATCAGAGGAACATATGTTGCCCTATGGAACAACACAGGTTCCCATGGGCTCAAACCTGTAAAAATATATTTATCAGCTAGTCTAAATATGAAAAAAGCCACCCTTTTCAAGAGACATCTCAGGTGGACCGTTGAAAGAAACTATTGGATGATCACTCTACGTGGCAATTTTTTTTTGGCCTATATTGTATTTAACCGTTAATTACAGTTGAATTTTAGATTATAAATAGAGACATTGACCGATGAGTAAAGGGTCGATGGTTGTTGTAAGAACTCCTTTTTTTTTTGGTTGTTGATAATTATTTTGAGACTGTTGTGAATTGAGAAGTCCTTTTGGACCAAAGACAAGATATTTTCATCAGATGTATGTGATTGGAGTTGGAGAAGAATTACTTCCTTTCCTATTCCATTAATGATGCAGTAAATGAGTAAGAACAATTAACTCTGTTGTCAAGTTATCTGGTGCAATTTCTTGATGTTCTTTTCTTTAATGATGAGGATAAATCGTTGTGTTTTTATGTGATGAATGTTATGGTAGATGAATTATTTTTCTTACCATGATCTTGATTAATTATGTCTTTTCTTCTGTTCAATTAGTTTTTTTTCTTAGACAGTAATTGGATGCTCATTTGGTTAAAGTATTAGTACTAGGCCTTGTGGCATAGAATCACTGTCTGCATGTTTGAGCAGCAGGTTATCCCAAGCTCAAACTCTTCCCTCTAGTTAAAAATTTTGTCCTATTATTTGTCAAGTTGGTTTATATTGGCTTGCCTCTCTCATATCAGCCTCACCCAAGAGAAATATAGAAAAATAATTGTCATAACTAAAGGAAGAGCCTTCACCAAAAAACACAAAGCCCGTCGATAATTTGGCCAGATCGCAAGATCTGGAGAACCATTCCACTCCAAACGTTGTAGAGTATAATTGGGCATCGGTGGAGGGTTTGGTTCCTGCTATTGAATCAGGGGATTTAGGCCCCATCAACAACACCCTATATCCAGGAGGGAACATTCTCTCGAGTTTCCATCTCCCGCATGCACCTCCTTGCATTGAGCATAGGTATGTTCTACTGCTGGAACTAGTTTTTCTTACTTGCGACACTCATTTCCTCCTCTGTATCATAACATTGATTTTACTATGAAAAAACAAAAAAAAGACAGGCAAGAAGGGAATATTATCTTATATTGGCAGCAGTCGTGTCGCCTTTGAATAGAGCACAAAATTGTTGAGTCCACTTGTCATCATAATTTTGGGTTTAGCATGGCCTTAGGAAGTTGAGCCCATTACAAGGAGTTTACTCCCCCGACTGGTTACTCTTCCAGTCCCTATGGAGAGTTTGATTGATGCCTCATGCATATCATGGTTTCATCATTGAGTCTATGCTGCCAGAGTATTCCATATGTCTCATGCTTGTGTTCAAAGGATGTCTATCAACCTGTGTCGACCATTCCTTAGAACTCTTGACTTTTCATGTCAGCCATACCCTCAGTTTGTATCAGAATCACATGAATTTGTAGTCCTATTACGCACCCTGGTCCTAGTTTCCTCATTGGTAGGTAACCTTGAACCCAACAGTCGACATTTCATCATTGGTCATTGACTGGGTGGTTTCCCTTGTGCTTGAAGACAAGACATATATTCACACATTGAGATTCATGCAATGTCTTGGATGCCATTAGCCTTATTGGTGGTTTCCTCTCGCTTGTTAGCATTTTTCCTCATTGGATACTATTCAGAGGGTCTTTTTCATGTACTACTTGCACTTGGCACACGCGAAAAATGCACAAGGTCATTGGTTAGTGAACATGTTCTTCATCTGATTTCCTCCAAATCATCAAGCTCCTGCTTTGTACCTCATACTGAATGATGAGAGATGCCTTAATTCTCTTCTTTCACTGGGTATCCTTCCATCGAATTCATCTCATCTATTTTGGAAACGATACCTAGAGTCCTATGAGTACCTAGAGGCTTGCAGCCATTAGTGGTAGGTTCTCTCTCCATCGATAGTTGGGAATACATCAATGTCTCCTGATCGATGGATTCTTCAAGTGTTCGACCCCAAATCCTTTATTCACACTTGTAAGAATGTACTCGATGCCTTGATACCTACTTTCATCATCGGTAGGTTGTCTCACGTTTGTTAACAGTATACCAAAATGACCAGTAATCAAATGAAGTCTCATTGTGTTCGACCTCAACTCCTTTATCCACATGATGTAGACTTGCACCTTTGGCAGATTGTGTAGAAGACTTGAAGACATCAGTTTGTAGCCGTAGCTTTCCTGAGTTGTTGCCACCTTTTCATTGGACCAATACCTGTGTGACTTCAGTGATCATGGGAGATCAGATTGTACTCCATTGTATACATATATCTTTAGATTGATTTTGAGACTAGTTTTATTGGGCCTTGTTCGTGACCATGATAGCCTTTGGCATGTAACCACATTTTTATTTTCCTATTCATGGCCATGGACAAATGTTTGGTATATTTTCACATGGATCTGCAATGTAATTCAAATTGGCAGCCATGTATGCAAAGTCAGTACAGATTGTAAGGAGCAACTAGTTCTTCCAACTGGGTCCCCATTACTCCACTTCTAGGTTTTTATAATGTATTTTGGCCATTTCATATACTCCTCTAACCTCACACATTAGGGGGAATCTATTATAGCAAGATTTTCCTCACCCCATGCAATCTTGCACAGAAGGCATTTTTCCATTTCCCTATGCAGACTTGAAGTCCCTTTTTGAAAATCCCAGACCTAACAATATAATTTTTTCCACATATATGCACCTTGCCTACTATACAACATGCGTATACACAGGTTGCACCACTACATCCCATGTACATCGGGAAATGTGCCAAAAATTGAAAAATGGTGTCAGGTTTCCATGTCACGTCACGAGATCAATGATGCTTGGCCTTTCATATACTAGAAACATTCTGATTTGGCCCTTCAGTTCCACTGGAAGGCTATAAATAGGCCAAATCTGACCTATGGAAAGGAAGAGAAATAATTCAAATTTGAGAAAAAAGTTACTCTGGAGGAATTATTCACTTCACATTGAGTCTGCATCCCTTTATCCTTTAAGTCTGAACACATTGTTCAACCCCCAAGCTCTTCCCTTACTGATTGGGAAATTCATTGTCTCTCTTATATGAGCTTGCCCTTGGTGGAGGATTGAAGTGGTGGAGGCCCATCTAGAAGGAACTTAGTTTCTCGGTTTCGAACCATGCCGACACAGAATTCTGTAAATATTTGAATTATTTTCTTGTCCAATTAACATCTTGCAAATATTTGAATTATTATTCCATGGGCGTATTTGTTATGAATGTTGATGGATTATTCTATTGAATGTTCTAACATCATATATTATCACCATATGCTTTTTTTTCTTGGTTGTTGAGGACTTGTTGCAGGTATATTTCTTTGAGTCAAGTGTTCAATGGTGGACTTCATCGAACGTCTTGGACGAGGTAGGCCTTTTATCTTGTCTTGCTAGCATATTTGTCTATATAGCATACTTGAGAGTAGATTTTATTTATGCAGTCATTTCCATCTATTGTGGTTTACCCATAGCCATAGAGAGATTTTCCTCGTAACAGTTGTAACTTTGATCACACATTTGACTAACACTTAAAATATTAGTCTTTATCCCTTCAACATACAAGACATTCTGTGTCTTAGTATTTCCATTATCAAGACTAACGATACCTTTTCCAACTATCCTTGTAGAAGCCTTATCTCCAAAAGTAACACTGCCTCATTTTTCTTCCTTTAAGGTGAGAAACTTCGTTTGGTCCCTTGTCATGTGTTTTGAGAATAAATTGTCAATGTACCATTGATTCCCTTCATTTTGAGAATAAAGTGCAAGTCCACATTCTTCCTTCTTTGGTTATTCTTGCTTCATTTTCCACACCCTGGTGTATTCTTATCTATGAGTGGTAACAACATCTTCTTCCCTATTTTGTTTAGGGGACTTTATCATGTTGCTTCTACAATCACGTGTTATATGCCCATAGTTATTGCACTTATAACATTCAGTATCAAGTAGAGGAGCAAATGAATTGTAGTTTATGTTATCAAACCCATGAGAAATTATGGTTTTGTTGCTCCCATAATAATCCTTTGAGTTTTTGTAAGAACCTCTATTTATATCTCTCACATGATCACTTCTTGCATAATCTCTACAACATATTTCTTTATGACTAAAATTATTGCAAGAAAAGCAATAGGAAATAAATATATTTTGGTACCGGTTTGTGAAAGGTCTTTTTGGTGGAACAACTCTTCTAAACCCATTCTTGTTGTTCTTGTGAGAAGCATAATGTTTCTTCTGGTCATAATTTCCTTTCCTGCTGTTGATTTCATTGTTGGTGGAACCTTTGAGAATACTACCATAACTTTTTGGTTTTTCTTCATTTTATTTTTCTGATGGATTTGTGACTTTAATGCTTGCATATCCCTCGGTGATATTTTGTTTATCGTCATAGACAAGACGTGTCTTGATGAATGGTGACCTATGAATACTGAGAATATTATCTAATATTTCATTACTCTTTCCAAACTTCAATATTCTATTCAATTGATCGATTGTTTTCTCTAGTTCCTTTCAAAAGGAAACTATTTCATCTTCTATCTTCTCTCAATTTTCTTCCTTTTCTTTCAGCTGACTTCTCACCACTTCTTCTATCATCTTTGCCTCTTCTAGTTGAGTCTTCAGGATAATAATTGTATTCTATAATTCTTCAATGTCATGATCCTTCTTTTCATGTTTCTGCAATTTCTCCTTCCGCTTTATATTCTCTTCCTTGAGTTTTTCTATGTATTCTAAGGCATTAACAAGTTCTGCTTCAAGATTCACTTCCACATCAATTCTACTTCTGAAAATTGAATTTTCTTTCTAATTATATTCATTTTCTTTATCGACGGGTTTTGTTTCCATGGTTATGGAGAGATATTATTCTTTATCATCGTTATCTTCTCTTTCTTTGAATTTTCCAGGTCCTCCTTTTAGCTTTCTCACAATTTGTTATTCTTTTCTCTTTGACTCACAGTAGGAACAATCATCGCATCCATATTCACTAGATCTCTCTTCATAAATGTTTTTTGGCTTGTCCCAAATATGTTTAGTTGTTGTACACTTCATTACCTTGACAATATCAGAATCCGGTAGACCACTCAAGATGACCTCTATTGCTTTTTCATTGTTTTCACTTGATTCCTTCCCAACTCCATCTGTATAACCTGTTGTGACTGGTTTCCAAATATCAAACTTAAGGGACTGCAAATATACCTTCATTATTATACTCCATGTTGCATAATTTTTTTCCATTGAACAAATGAGCTCTGTTTGTAGGGAGACTTTCCTTACAATCCATATGTTCTCAATATCTGCCTTCTAGTGGTTAAACTATCTCTAAAGGAACCCGTTGTGATACCAATTGTGGAACTTATGCTTATATTGAGAGGGGGGTGAATCAATATAATATATTTTTTACTTTATTCAACCATTCATCAATCATTCATTAGCTGAAAAACAATAATCACATATAAATTCAAACTACAATGCATAGAGTTTAACATGGAAACCCAATCAGGATAAAACCATAGAAATTATCCTTATAAATGTTTGTAGGAACCAATCTACTATTACAAATATTGTAGTCACCAACCTACTAGAGACACCAAAATCCTTAACTGAGCACCAACTCAACAAAATGTATGCACCAAACTACTGGAGACACCAATCTCCTCAACTGAGCACCAACCCAACAACATGTGTAGGCACCAACTTACTGTGACAATATTTGCAGGACCAACCTGCTGGAAACACCAATCCCCTCACCTGAGCACCAACTCAACATGATATGTGTAGACACCAATCCAATATCTTCATACACAGAGTACTTTTGACTTCACCTGCATACTTCATTCCATAGAAAATCCTGCAAACCCTTGTCACATGTAGCCTTCATACCCTATCCAACATCATAACATCATTCCAGAATATAATCCCTGACAACAACATCACAACCTCAAAATAACGCACACAACAACATCTCAGTGACGACAACATCACAACATCAGAATAACACATACAACATCATCACAATGATGAAAACATCACAATCCTATAATGCACCTTGAGAATAAGAAAGGCCCTAAGAAAATCCCTTAGATTTTTCTTTCACACATTTAGATCCCAAAAAGAAACCCTAACACCTTTAGCGCACCTCAAATTACTTCTGCACACATCAAGTTTGATCTCTTGCTTAGTTTCACTACAAATGTGCACATCTATCCTGTATTTATAGTAATTTTGTCCCTACTTTTAGGGCTGACCTGTAAATACTGGCTAAGCTGACCTCAATTTTATGTCTGAGTTGTTGGACAAAAAAATTCATATCTCCTCATTCCTAGGGAGTTAGAGGGAATGTCATATACCGTTGGAAAGGTATCAGAATACGATTTTGAACCATATAACTTGTTCTCCCATTTGAGATAGGTATGTAGGGTAAAAATGCCTTCACAGATAGGGTATCCAAACTGATCATCAAAAATCCAAAAGTAATACTTTCAACAATCTCCATCTTGCAATATTTATATTGGACATGTGTAGGCTTGTAATATTTATATTGCACATCTATAGGATCCCCCTGTATTTGACATCAATTCCAACAATATTTCCAACAAAATGTTTCATGCTTCCAAAGGAAATCGTCGATCGTCGATGGTCAATGATTGAGAGTCAGTTGATTTAGCGAGGTGTTCAATTGACCAAGATAAGTTTTCGATCGTTGATGAAGGAAAGGGGATGATGACATGTCTTTTCATGTCATCATCCATGTGTCATGCCACATCAACCAAGATATGGTCGATGGTCGAGGTTCGACGGAATTTGTAAACAAGTTAGTTGCTAAGGAAATTCATCGATGATCTATCACCAATTATCGGACTCTGGGGATATTTGTGGGAAAAAAATGGTTTTCTAAGAGAAACTACCAATGGTCGATGGTTGATGATCATGGTTCGGGGAAATTGGCGAGAAATTTTGGTTTACAAAATGAATTAACCAATTGTCAATCGTCGTTGTAATGTTAGAAAATCGACGATCCAAATTTCATTGATTCGGATATCGATGGTGGAGATTCATTTTTTGGCTTGGGGAAGGTTTAGTGAATCAACGATTGAGATTTCTTCTGATTTTAAGAGCAATGGTGTAGATTAAAAGACTGTTATAATAGTAAAACAATAAATTTTCTATGAATTTTTTCATATTTTGAAGGTATTCAACTTGCACGGGAATTTTGAGGCCCTAAAAACATTTTTTGTATATTAAATAAAATAAATTAGATAGATCTTTCCAATGAGGTATTCTGAGCAAAAAACAAAGCTGATATGATAAAGTTATAGTTGAAATAGTTAAGGGTGTAATTTTGGCACCAGTTTACTTCTAGAGGGAATAACTCCTTTCTTAGAAGTCAGTTTGGGACACATGAGTAGTCTATGGAAATATTATGAACCATGGAACACAGTGATATATCCAGATTTGAAATATGGATATTCTAAAATGTGTAGGAAGAGAGAAAGAAGACACCTATAGCATACAAGATAAAAGGGGTAAACAATCTAAACTTCCTCATACCATAACTTATAGCTCGGAGCTCGTATTTGGGAAAACAAATCATTGTTGGAAAGGTGTCGATGAGGAGAATAAATGTTTCCACCCAAAATTTTGAATTGGGCACTAAACGTTTCTCATAATGTAGTAAAATAATTTTGTAGTGCTAAAAACAGAGTAATTAGTGAAATTTGCAACTTGTAAATGTTGTAACGTTTCGCCCATAACTCATACTTATGCATGAGTACAACCATTGGAGAGCTATTTTAGATAAGAATCTATCTAAGGAATCATATTTTGACTTGGTGCATTTCCTTGTTCATAAATTGATATGAATAATAACATGTATTCTAATTAATGAAATGTTTTATATTATGCATGTGCTAACAATAATTATTACATGCACATTTATTTCAAAAATAGACATACATGAAAAAAAAATTGGTTCTTATATGAATACTGGAGTTATGGAAGATGCACATGGATATTACAACCATTAGGAGGAGGTTATAGGTTTTCATGTTAGCATGAGAAATGTTGAGACATAGTCTAATGGAAGGAGAGACATGCAACAACATGTAACTATGAGAATCCTACATAAAGAACTGCAGAGATATATGGTATATAATGAAAGGATTATGAAATATCAGGAAGAGATAGACAAATTAAAAATGACTTTGGCACCAAGCAATCAACTAGTGCTAGAAAAGTGGCAGCATCCATATCCCAAAGTAGAAGGGATAGACAGTCAAGAAGCATAATAAAGAACCATCATTCTCCAAGGAAATATACTAAAAGAACTCGTGCAAGTTCAGGGCCAGAGAGATGTTGATGTTAGTATTAGCATTAGAAAGATATTTTCGCATTGACTTGTGTCTAGCATGTGGAAGTTGTCGAAAGTATTCTAGTATTGAGTTTACTTTAGTTAAAATTAATTAATTGTTGGGCGCAGACCAATTTTGAGGGAAAAGCACGACGTGGGAGGCGGATGAACATGCAGAAGAAACAACACATGTAAGACAGACATGCATGCAGGAAAATCAACACGTGCAAAACATACGTGCATGCAGAAGAGGAAGACCTAGTCCGCCTCATTGTAGATCTCGACATGTTCTAATGGAGACTTGTAATGTGCGAGGCGCTATAGTTTTGGAACTAGAATAATAAAAGAGCAGAGAAGCCAAATCTTTGTGGACATAGCCCATGAGGGGTGAACCACAGTAGATCATGTGTTATGTGATTGAATGTTATGTATCTCTTTTGTTGTTAATGATTATATGTTAACCAAATGTGTGAATGACTAGATAGATCTATTACTTTACATGCATGAGCAAGAATGTTAGGGTATTCCACATAAGTTGAATGTTAAAGTAATAAATGAATAATACAAAGTTTAATCACAGATCCCCACTCATTTCCTAGACTACAAGCACCTGAGCATTGCAACCACCTATAAGAACTATCTCGGGTTAGACTGCACAGTGCACCCTGTGCGTTGTGTTGCCTTCTTGTTTACCAAGAGGACCGATAGTTTTAGGGGAATTTTGTTGGAAACCATAGTAGATCTGAAACTGGGTCAGCCCAAGAAGGGTAGCAGGAGTAAACTATAACCAACAAATGGTTTCATTTCCGGTTGGAACAGAATGGGATTGAGTGAATGAGATCTGTTGAAGAATTGTGAAAAGAATGTCAGATATGGTAACACAATGGTAAAAGAATGAGAATATAAAAGGGGATGTTGAGACCATGGAACCCAATGAAGGTAGATATCGAGAGATGGTTTAAAAAAAAAGGAGTTGGAATTTGCGCAGAAAGATAACAAAAACCTGAAGTTAACACTGCGTAAATATTTAGACAAGTACGTATTCAACGACTTGCATGAAGTATTTTTCTGGGATTTCCTGCATGTGTTGCAGGAGTGGATATTGAGGTTGAAAGACAACCACCCTAAAAATCAGATCAAACAGCTAGAATGGAATCTTGTGGAGACCCCGCAGTTACAACAAGTTGACAATAAATTTACGCGTGTAGTAGATTTCTGGTTAGACAACATTGTTGCATGATTTATCACATAATTTGCAGTGGATACTGCGAAGTCTTAGAATGCAGCAGAGTAGAAGTTCCTGAAGGGACCTCGAGGTAGGTATATCAGATCGTTGTATACTTCCATCGAGATGTTACTGTATAACAAAGGGGTAATGACAATGGCCTCAGACAACTAAACGTCCCTACGTGCATGGGAGAAGGGGGGAAGAACTAACAAGAGACAGAGAAATGGAGGAAGAAATGGATAAAGGAAAGAAGGAGGAGGTCTTGGATCCAATCATGATGGAGGAAAACCAGATCAAGTAGATCATGGAAACAAATAGAAGAACACGCAGTGGAGTACCCTACCAATATAAGATGAACAATAAGAAGAGAGCCATAGTCGCGAGGGAAGGCTTGGAAAGTGATGAAGAAGAGGTAGAGGATCTCCGGGCTATGGAGAATATTGAGGAAATCCTGTGCTCAACATACGAAAGGAATAAAAGAGGTCCAAGAGAAGAAACCAGAGGCATAACTCCTATCCATATCAGTGTCAGTGTGGAACCCATAAACCCATGTGCAACTAATACACCAGAAAGAACATCACCATTTAGACAACCGAATTTCAGTGGAAGAAATGCAACAGGAAGTACATCTACACAGGGAGAAACAACTGGGGGATCCAGTTCAAGAAGAATTAGTCAAGGATCTACAGCTCATGGAGGTAGTAGTTCAATATTCAGGATGGCAGGACATGATCCCACCATCAGGTTACCAAAATTCAAGGGAGAGGCATCAGAGGACCCTGAGAAACACGTGTTCATCTGTGAAAATATCTAGGAAGAAAATCAGATCACGGATGAGGATACCAAACTTGCACAATTAGCCATCATGCTAAGAGACCGCACACTATATTGGTACATGAGCTTAGCTACAAACAGTCCACTAGGAATAACCAGAATGATTGTGGATATCAAGATGTTGTTGATAAATGAATTCCAGAAGCCTAGCTCAGAGGATCAATACATGAATGAGATGATAGAGATCAGACATAAACCATGAGAATTTGTCTGGGAGATAAACTAGAGATTCAAACGATTGAATGGAAAGTTGAATTATGTCATGAGAGATATGCAACATAGACATATGTTTTTGAATTCACTACTACCACACTTGAGATACCCTTTGAGACAACATAAGTTTTAGACCCAGGAAGAGGTTCTGTAGGAAGCCTTGCAACTAGAAGACAACCAATATCAAAAGACAAATCCAACAATAGAGGAGCTCAAGGAATACCTGAAGAAACTAACATTTCAATTAAACCAAAACATGAGTAAGGACAAAAGAGAATCCATTTGGTGTACCACATGTAGGACAAAAGGAAACCATAAGAACGAATGCCCAACATTTGCACAGTACATGGTGACATGACTACCAAACCCTTTTCCAACAGAAGGACTATGGTGTGAGATTTGTAAGAAACAGGGGCATGATCCATATCACTGTCCAATGATGCAGAAATACGAGATAATGCCTAAGAGTTCATATTGCAACTTTTGCAAGTCAATAGGCCATGATGACAAAGATTGCAGGACAATGGAGCCGATGAGGGAAAGAGCAATAGACACCTATAGGGTGCAGGAAGAGATGATGACATGGAAATCTACACCATAGTTTAACCAAGTACCATCCCCATATAACATTGTTCCACAACAATATAACACTGTGCAGTCGCAGTACAATACCATGCAACCACAATATAATTATGTGCAGTATAACCAGGTGCCATAGTACAATGCATCGCGAGGAGATCGAGCTAGCTACCGAGGTGGAGGACGAGGTAGAGGAGGATTTGGAAGAGGTAGGGGGCCGGTGGTATGCCATAATTTTCAACAACTAGGACACTATGAAAGAGAATGTCCACTTCCACCTGTGACATGTATGTATTGTCGTGCATCCAACCATGACACAAAATATTGTCCGACACTATTGGGGAAGATCCAAGAAAAAAGAAATCAGAACAATCAGAATTTTCAATGGATTTATGAAGAAGTGAGGAATGATGGAAGAAATATAAACATAGTTATGCACAAAGGATCTAAGACAGGAGATGATGCAGTAATACAAGATCCAACACAACATCAATGGGTGAAGAAAAATGTTGAACCACAGAAGTAGTTTGATGCGCAGAACGAAAAGGGGATATTCAAGCAATCCAAACAAGAATTCTTAAAGCCAGACATTGCGTCTACATCAACTGCACAACATACTCAGGATGTACCAACGTACGATATTCCTTCATCGTTGGATCACACTAATGAAGCACAACCCATAGGACAAGTAAGTACCATAAAGGATTTTCTACAATCCTTTGTTAAAATACTAAATGATCCATCATATGTTAAAGTGTTACAAATTATGTTCGAAAGATGTAGAAAAAATGTATAGGGAAAGCTATAACATAAAACAATTAATCATCTGCATACAAGGAGGAGAACAAGCAGAGAGTTCAGACTGAATGCCAACACTGGAGATTTCAACATGGGGGATATTATACTGGATTTAGGATCCGAAGTGAATGTACTAACTAAGAAGACATGACAATGTATGGGATAACCCACATTAGGATATTCACCTCTTCAGCTGAAACTATCAAATCAACATAGGGTTCTGCCAATTGGGAGGCTAAAGGGTGTGACAATAGATTTGGATGGAGTGTGCACTAAAGCTGATTTCAAAGTGATAGAAATAGTGGATGGCACAACACCTTATCCGAGATTGCTTGGATTGGATTGGGAGTTTGATAATCAGGCCATAATCAATCTGAAGACGAGGAATATGACATTCGAGTCAGGAGAGTGCAGATTCATTGCACCATTAGATCCATCAGAAGGAGAAAGGTTTGTAGAACCCACTTGTTTAGACCTGGAGGAAATTAATCAGTTATACAGGACCACCACATGAGAAGAATATTATGTGAATCCAATTGCATATGAGGTACTCAGTTGGAGAATTATCATGTCATGTGCATCAGACTCAGATACAGGGTTGGAGAATTGGTAGCAAAGATTACATGAAGTCTCCACAAGAAGGTGTGCAAGAGTAGACCACACAATAATATGGGTGGGTACAGAGATAAGAGAACCTCCCAGCTTTCATGGGGTTAATGAATTAGAATAATTCCTAACAAGATACGAAGATGAAGTGTTAGAAAATCAAAGGCCCTTAGCTTTGGATATAGAACTCAAGGAAACACCTGCAAGATGGTGGGGTGTGCACAAAGAGATAGTCAAGGACTGGTACCAATGTATACGATTATTGTGCATCAGATTTGGCGTAGAATAGGGAAGAAATAAATTGCAGAGATATGACAGACATGGGACACCAACTGAACACTTGGAGAAGTGTAGAGCACTATGGATACTGACACCACTAGAAGAATGGTCTCATCACTTTATTCACACATTGGAAGGAATTCCAGCAAACTGGTATGTAGACCAGGAATTACGCAGAGGCACTGTAGAATGGACAATGTTACATCATATCTAAAGGCACAGAAGCTCTCTGATATTTTCCTTTGTCGAATTTCTCTTGAGGGTGTTTTCCGAGAACACATCCCTCACATACTCCCTTGGAGAAATGGATGTCTGGTAGACCATCAACCAATATTTTCTTGTTAATCTATTGCATGTATCTGAAATTCAAATGTACAAACATTTCGTGCCATATGCTACTACTTTCATCAACATCAATAAGCAGTAAAGAAGAATCGGGTTCAATGAATTCAAATAAAGTATACAATCTACACATGATGATTTACCTCACTGATTGCAACCCTGGAGTTGGTTTGCATGTCATATATGTCCACGACATTTGGTGTGAATATGACTTTCTTTCCAGTTCCATAATTCGTCATATGATACACGGAGAGAAGGTTGATGGAAAGTTTGGGAATGTGCAACACATTCTCGAAGCTTCCATTGGTGAGTTCAATCCTTCCTTTGTCGGTGACTTCGACAGAAGAGTTGTCCCCCATAAGAATAGGATGACATTTGCATGAATCCAATGAAGAATATATTTATTTTGAGGAAGCCATGTGATGTGATGCTCCTGAATCTATGATCCAAGCATCAAGAGAGGAGTTGGTGGCAATCAAAACATGGCTAGAATTGCCTTTGTTGGAATTCTGGTCTGGCTTCTTCTTCTTGGCACCCTCGGGGACGCGATATACAAGGTTGTTTTGCTGAATTATTTGAGTCATTAGATCTTTTTTTTTTTGCATGCATGTGGATTCTGGATGGAATCCTTTGTGACAGTACATTCATTTCTCCCATTTTCTTCCATTTTCCTCTTTGGATCTGGAGGCATCGGTGAAGGGTTTTGTGTACCCTTCCTTATTTGGATGTGCATGAGCTTTTATTTTGTCTTTATATTTATATATCTGATATTTATGGGTGCCATATTTCATAATGAGTGCATGCACCTTTGGGCCTTTGATTTCTCCCATGTTGATGAGCTTGGTTTTCTCTTGTGTTAGGGATTCGATAAAGTCCTCAAGAGAAGGCATCTTCCAGGTGGATCCAGAGGAGAATCTGACAGAATGGAATGTGGATACGAATACAGAGAATTCATGACCAATTTTGGAGAGAATGGCGAGAACCATTTGTTTCTCCTCCTTAGATTTATCAACCCTGCAAGCTTTGAGTTGCGACGGTAAATCCTTGAATTTTGTAAAGAAATCTTGGATATTTTCGAAGATTCCTGGATCCAAATGTGAGAAATTCCACCTCCATCATGTGTCCCCTCATCTCATCCTGTTTTCCAAAGAGCCCTTCCAAGGTGGTCCAGGCTTCATTGGGATTCTTATAGGAAGATATGTGAAAAAGGAGATCGAGAGAAATAAGATTGCAAATTGTTCTGAATGCTTCATCCATGCGATTGAAATAATTGGATTTTTCCATGGCTGATGTTAGTTTTGTATCTGTATTCAAGGTTAACCTGTACAATCCTCTAGTTCGGAGATATATGGCTATTTTCTCCTTCGATGCAAAGTAGTTGTAAGGTGTAAGAATGAATTCTTTTTGGAAATCCAGCTTTTCGTTGTCTTCAATCTTTTGTACTTGCAAAACATTTTGGTGTATCTTTTTCTTAGCAGTCCGTTGGATCTGATACCATGTAAATGTGTTGAACCTGCATAAAATAGATCTAGCTAGAAACTACTACACACATTTGCAGAGAGAAATTAAGAAATAAGAAGGAGAGAAAGAATGGAAGAATTCCCATTAACCGTAATGAATAATGAATAATTTACACATGATATACTCTGTATAACTCAATGAATGTGCATTGTGTTGAAATAATGTAACTGCGAAGAGCATTCTTATTATTTTGTTATTGGATTAAATCCCCATTGTGGATTAATCATGTCATTATTATTATTTTTATTGTTAGGTTAATCCCCATTGAGGATTAACTAAGTCGGTAATT
>ML865199.1:9753-22132 GCA_009831015.1 Picea engelmannii
ACCAAGGTGTAGGGGAACTAGGCCTTGATGCGTTTTCTCCTTCTTAGCTCAAAAAATAAGAAAATGGCTAGCAGGAAGAAGAGGGATGGAGTGTTGCTAAGGCAAGGCTCTATCCTATTCAACAAATGGCCTAAAACCTTGATGGGGACATGAGACAAGGACCTTCAATGTGTGCTTGTCACCTAAGGTTTATTCAACAAATTATAACAATGGATGCAATAAAATAATACTACAACCATTCAATTAAGAAGTTTTGCAGAAATTCACTTACATTCAACCAAGAGATCACATAGCAAACCCTAGTTGTAACACCTTCCACCAAGAGAAATGCCAAAAATGCCTATATAAGTCCAAAAATGTCTTCCTTCAACAAGTGTGCCTCCCAATTTCAGCCAAGAACTCCAAGAGTGGCGCAAATTTCAGACCTCACTAATGAGTGAGTGAAAAATGATCCTAAAATGAAGGTGAAAACCCTCAATTTATACAATACAATGACCTAATTTTACTTTTTAGGTCATGAAAAGGCCGACAAGGCCAAAATACTAAAATCATACTGTTTTACATTAAATGTTTAAATTAAAACCCTAATCAAGCAATAGAAGGACATCATCCCCTTTCTAGGGTGACGTTAGCCCCTTTTAGGGCAAATGCAGCCTCCTGAAGCAAAACGTTAGTCCTCCTTGGGCTTCTCCAAGCTGCCACGCGTGCCAAACTGCCCTGTCCATCTGCCAAAACGCTCATGAAGAAAGGATGACGTCATGAACCTCCTAGGCCTTCCAAGGCCAACGTTCCATTGAAAAGGGCACAATCCCCCTAGGTCAAGCTCTGCTAGGGTGCCTCTGCAAGAAGTCCTTCTTCTCTCTGGTGCAAACCCCTCTGTCCTGTCTGTGCCCTCTGCTGGGGTCTCAACATCCATCTGGTGGGCTCTTCAGCCCCATGGTGGTCCGAACTGATCATCTCCCCATGTGTACCTGTCCAACATGGTACCTGTCCGTCAGACATGATCCTGCACATCAACAACTACGCTCTCCATGGGCTCATAATTCACAGGGATCATAGCAATGTTAATCACATCTCATCATCAATATTATTAAACATGTCCATAAAACCCCTATTGCCCCAGTTAAAAGCTCAAAGACATTATACAAGCCCGTAATACAAGTCTGGGGAAAGTGACAGGGCATCCTATTGGGCTAGTGTCCACTGGAAAAGGAAAGTTCTCGGAAAAGACTAGATCTAAGCCATGTAAGTGGGTGATGTGGATAAGGGATGTCCTGACAATGGGTGCAGTGAAAACAGAGAAATGCAAAGCTTTCCCTGTGGGTGCCTTTGTAGAAGGCGAGCTGCACCTGTCCTGGATGCAATTGTTTCCAAGCCCATTCATGCCTTTTATTCTTTATTCTTATTGCTCTTTCTTCAAGAAGCTAATCAGGGGATACTGCCCTGGCGTGGTGACCAGTGGTGGCAGCATTACCGACAAGTACTTTCACAGAAATGAGAAGGCTGGCTCGTGATGAGACCCCTTTCTCTTGGCCATGCAACCAAGAGTCACTACCCTAGCGTGGTAACCCGCTGCTAGTAGTGTCATACTGCTAGGTACCCATGGACCTAATAGGCTGGCTCGTGATGAGACTCCCTATCCTCTGACTAGGTCTTGTTTTATTATTTTTATGGGTCCCTCTTGTTTCTTGCTGAGAAGCCTTTTACTGCTTTCTCGGGGATCCCTGGGCGAAGCATCTCGAGGTTTTATTTTTAGGCTTTTATCTTTTGCCAGCTTGCTTTTACCTTCTGGGCCTTTAGCCCCTTCTTCCCACAAGGCAAGGTGCAACCCTTAAATGATTGGCCAACCCAATGCTCGAACAAGTGAAATGGGGTAGATGAGCGGGAAGCAAGATGAAAAGGTAGTAATATCAAGGGAGTGGACGATGACTTTTTAGAAATCCCCCCAATGGCAAACCAAAACCTACGGGCACAGGCTTGCTAGGGCATCCTGTCATTGCCCCCAGACATGGTCAAGTGGACAAGTATAAGATCCAAGCATTCGTTAGAAATAAAAGGAATTAAATGCACATATTCAAAGGTTTTGAGGATCAGAGTGACAGATACCATGATACCCGGACTCATTACCTCATGGAGCAAGAACCATCTCTGACACAAGACCAAGCCGATGGTGATGGATGCTGCTGGTGGTGGCAAAGAAGAGGCGCTAAAAGGGAAAAAACATGGGCCCTCCAGGGCAATGCTCAAGTCGATCTGGCTCTCGGTACTCCATGTCTAAGACCTGTGGGCCTCGAGGCATAATCTCCTAGTTATCCCTGAAAGTGGGGGATAACAGTGCCTAAAATGGCCTAGTAGCCAGGACTCACATTTTCTTATTATGTCACTACAGTTAGGCTTCGGGGGGGGTGTTAGAGCATAATCCTAACTTACCTTGGTGTATTACTTGTCTTAGGCACCTAGACCTTGGTTAATGCATCCTGATGCATTTTTCCTCACTTGATTTGACCTTCTAGAGAGGGTAGGAGACACTTTCCTTGTTTTTAGGGAGTTTTTTCTTAAATTTAGGGATATGTCCCCTATGACATGGAGTTAATCTTGAGTTCTTTAATTAGAATTCCACTTAGTGACTCCTTTCCAACCTCCATGCAAAGTTTAAAACCATAAAGGAAGGAGAGCGCACTTCCTCCTTAAATCAAGGAAACTGTCCCTTGATTTTATGGATTTATCCCCTTTCTTTAGTAAACTTGCTTTATTTAGCTAATCAGTTATGGATAAGCTTTATTTAGCTAATCAGATATGGATAAGTGCACTTTTTGGCCTATCATACTTATGTTAGGCGTGGGTTATCTATTTTAGAGGTTTATGCATGTGCTTTAGCTATTTTTGCACTGTTTTTGTTATTTTAGTGGCAGTTGCTATTATTAGTGACAATATCAATTCCTCTCTATATATTGAATTGATCTCATTGTAATTTTTAATATATTGTGAATACATTCATTCTTGTGGAGTAAATTCTTCTCCAGCTCTCTCTTCTTTGTTTACTTGCAAATTCATTGGATTAGTATTATTTTTCTCATTGAATTCTAGATCTCTCGGGTCTCAGAATTTTACAGTACTCTGAACTAGAGCTGTTGGTTGGTGATGTGTCGTGATGCACCTGAATCTATGTATCAAGTGGATGACTTGAGTTGATCTTCTTGTCTCTTGGCCATGAATGCATAGAAGGATGACTCCTTCTCCTTTGTATGCTTTGTCATATGAGCCTTTTATTGAGGCCCTTCCTAGTTGGTTTTTTGATCAACCAACCTCTTTCTACAATACTTTTTCATATGGCCCACCTTGCCACAATAGTGACATGTGATGTTCTTTAGGCTCTTGGTTGCATCTTCACTGTTTCCTCGACCTTTCTTCCTTGCCCATTTGCCTTTCCCCTTGACATTGGCTGCAAAGGCTTGTTTTGTACTCTCTACCTCAATCTGACTATCAAATTGCTTCTTCCACTTGTTTTGCTGTAAGAGCTTATTGCAAAACTCATCAAACTTTAGGTCAACATTTGTAGAGGTGATGTTCAGGGTCTCGATAATGTGCTTATAAGTATGTGGTAAGCTTTTTAGTGTGATTATCATCATCTCCTCTTCCATTTTTGACCAACGGTCATCGATTGTTCTATGATATCCTTGATCTTGAGTAAATGCTTCTGCAAGGATGCACTCTCATCCATCATGATCGAAAAGAACATATTCTATAGGAAGAAGGCTCTCCCTTTGTCCAAAGTCTCTTGCAACTCTCTCAAATGCTTCCAAATCCTTGCTGAAGTCTTCCCTATCTAGACTGCAAGAAGCATTTCCTCTGTTTAGACAACTTAAACAACATTACTGTTTCTCTGTCTCAGTCACGAAACTTATCTTGGTCTCTACACGCAACTGTTGGGCATGTATCTTTACCTAGGATGATAACAACCAAGCACTTGTTGTGACGTACCTTCCCATCAACAACAAAAGCAGGGTTTGCTAGTCTAAAAATTTATTGATGGCAGCGATATGCAAATCAAAATACAACCATTTAAGACCATTTATAAGAAAATCCTTCCTCTTGATTACTACAACAGTGTACAACATTCCACAATTCATTCACAAGTTAAGCTTTTAGTCTTGAAATGTGTGGAATTTGTCAAAATTCAAAATTCAATGAAAAACAGAAATTTCACTACTTAGGGAACTCCTCCATATCTGCACTTAAGGTTTGAAAAGTCCACCATCATGCTGCCCAAATACCAATTGGAGGCTGTTCTTGTGAGGGCGCACCTCCCAAGGGACTTCTAAAACCCTACCACATCTCTTCTCTCCTCAACATAAGCACTTCACTACCAAATGTCTTTTTTCACCTTTGAAATGAGCCTTATATGTCTATTTTTCAATTGGGTCCGGGCCAACCTCTTCAATGTTAAATGTCAACTTTAAGGACTTTCCTTTAAGTTGGGACCCCTCTCATTAGGGCCAACCTCATCAACAATAAATGCAATGGCCCAATTCACAATTTCAAGTATACCTGGCCTCCTTTGTGCTCGGATGTTCCTCCATGAGGGTCATTTACTACCCTTCCTTGTTTCCGATATGCCATTGAAGTGGGTTTTGACCATGTCAAGGGTGTTTTAGGATCACTCCAACAAGGGCATTCTCCTTGACCTCTTCACTTTACCCATTTTGCACATCATCCAAGTGGTAACAAATCCACTAATGGTAAGTTGAGTTTGAATTTAAGAAAGTAATCTTTAATGGTTAATATTAGTGCAACATTTGCTACATTTACTTGTGTTATTGTCTCTTCTTTCAGAGGTACTTATGTTGTAATATTTTGATCTTTCATATTGTTTCCCACCATTGAGTCCATTACATTCTCCACAGAAGAACTTTTCATTATGATGTCAAGGGTTTGTGAAAGTATCGCTTTATTTTAGTTCCGAGTTTTTGTAGAGCCTTTTGATTCTATGGAAGTGGGATAAAAACTTGTGCAAATTCATCAAAACGATATCTTTCTTTGTCATATTCAAATTTTAGTATATATGCACATGGTGTGTTTTGCACTGAATGTGCAAGCGTTTCTCATTGATTTCTTTTCTTATTGTCTTGACTCTTGAAGTCTGCTAATTTAGTACAACCTATAAAAGTAATTTGATAGGAGCTGACTTTGGTTGGTTACAACAGTATTTTACTATTAGGTTATGTATATGTTGAGCTTTTTTGTCAACTTATATATAATGTGTGTTCTGTTGCAGTTTGGTCATCCGGATTGGATTGACTTTCCAAGAGAAGGAAACGGTTGGAGCTATGAAAAATGTACAAGACAATGGAACTTAGTTGACACGGATCACCTGAGATACAAGGTACTTAACTATCTATTGTGTAAGTCTATCTAGAAGGCATCTACCAATAACAATTTCTATAAACTTTCGAACCTTTGTAAACTAGGCTATTTCTTATTTGCACTGGTCAGTTACTGCAGAAGATATTTAATTGTTCTCATTAATAACATCTTTTTGACCTGTGCAATTTCTGTGTTCAAAAGACCATGATAGAACTTATGGGCATTGAATTTCAGATTTTGATACCGTTTCTCATCTATTTTTTTCTAGAAATGCTGATTATATTGCCATGCTATAACTGGCAATATACATATTTACATAGTTTTAACTTTTACATTTATTTACTGTATTTACATATTTTTACTGTATTTACTGTATATACCATTTTTCTTCTATTTTTTTCTAGCAATGCTGACTGTTACACCTCATATTGTATGAGGTTCCACTTTGTGATTTTCATCACATTGATGGAAATTTGCTGCTGGTTCCTTGGAGCTATTGGACCAACTTGGGGAGATTCATCTTTATGGAGCCCCTTATCTTCATGGCATCATATCAATTGATGGAGGTCTTTGGTTGGGGGAGTCTCGCTTCTCCTTAGTTGGATGATTGTGCTTGCTGCTTGGCAGTCTTCTCACATGTGCTTGTCTTATTGATCATCCCTTGGTTGCACTTTTGATGGAAGTGGAACATACTATCTCATAATGGTGGTTTGGTATATATGCTTATCTTGGATATGGATGATGGTTCTAGCCCCCCAAGGGGTTAGATGATGACGATGGCAGGAGGTAGATGTTTCATGACATTATTGTTGATATTTCCTAGTGACTTGGTGGGTTGATGTGTGATGTTGGTGTCACTAGGATGGGGTGTTCTACATGATCCTCATGTGTTGAATGTGTGATGGGGAATGTTATCACACAAACCCACACTTCTCGAGATAAAGTCCTAAAGCTCAAGTGTGGCCTTGGTGAAACTAAGAGGGAGGCCACTTTCACCTCACCAACCCTCTTCTACACTTTAGGCCATCTCTCCTTCGGCTCAAGGGGGGATTCCCTAGGGTAGGATTGCTAGGATTTTAGGGCAATGAATTCCAAGGTCATATGAAGAGTAAATCTAGGAAACCGATGTTGAATTTGGTTAAGAAAATAAGAGTGATGGAAGGGGGAGATTCATCTTTATGGAGCCCCTTATCTTCATGGCATCATATCAATTGATGGAGGTGTTTGATTGGGGGAGTCTCACTTCTCCTTGGTTGGATGATTGTGCTTGCTACTTGGGGGTCTTCTCACATGTGATTGCCTTGTTGATCACCCCTTGGTTGCACTTTTGATGGATGTGGAGCATACTATCTCATTATGGTGGTTTGGTATACATGCTTATCTTGGATATGGATGATTGTTCTAGCCCCCCAAGGGGTTAGATGATGACAGTGGTAGGAGGTAGATGTTTCATGACATTGTTGTTGATATTTCCTAGTGACTTGGTGGGTTGATGTGTGATGTTGGTGTCACTAGGATGGGGTGTTCTATATGATCCTCATGTGTTGAATGTGTGATGGGGAATGTTATCACACAAACCCACACTTCTCGAGATAAAGTCCTAAAGTTTAAGTGCGGCCTTGGTGAAACTAAGAGGGAGGCCACTTTCACCTCACCAACCCTCTTCTACACTTTAGGCCATGTCAGGCCAAGCATTGGGCAGGAATGATAACTCCACGTTTATGATTTGCATTAGCTAGATAGGTGCATATACACATAACTGAATGACTCTTGGTCTTCCCGAACATGTGACCATTCCTATCACTTACGACTCTTCATATTTACAATATAGTTACAACTTACAAGTAATGTAACCACAAAGGATTACGTGTCCAACATTCTCCCCCTTAATCCGAAGGGGTGTGTGTGAGTCCAAGCATCATTCTGAGTTTCTCAAATTTTTCTCTTCCAAGCGCTTTGGTGAAGATGTCTGCAATTTGCTCATTTGTGGAACAATGTCTTAAGTGAATAGTCTTGTCCTCTACATGATATCGAATCAAGTGATAGTTTGTGTTGATGTGCTTGGTTCGATCATGGAATCTGGGATTCTTGGCCAACTTGATTGCAGAACTATTATCAACTAGAAGAGGAGTAGAGTTCACTTGTTTCTCCTGCAAATCTCCAAGTATTTTCCTGAGCCACATAATCTCCTTCGTCGCTTCTGCAGCTAGCACATATTCTGCCTCTGTTGTGGAATATGCTAGGACTGATTGTTTGTGTGATCTCCAGGAGACAACTGCTGATCCAAGACTCAAGAGATAACCTGAAGTTGACACTCCATTTTCCTTATCCCCATCAAAGTCTGAATCAGAATATCCGATCAGGTTGAAGTCATCTACCTTAGTGTACTTGAGTCCAAAATCTGGAGTTCCTTTCAAGTATTTTAGAACACTATTTGCAACAAACCAATGTCCTTCACAAGGCTTCTGCATGAACTTAGAAAGAATCCCAACAACAAATGAAATGTTTGGTCTAGTGGTAGTAAGATAGATAAGACTTCCCACAAGCTGTCTATACTTGGTTGCATCCTCAAATTCATTTCCTTCTTTTGATGTGAGTTTCAAGTTCTGTTCCATTGGAGTAGAAACATGATTGCACTCAGCCATGCCAAACTTGTTCAATAGTTTTCTAATGTACTTCTTTTGGGAGATGAATATGTAGTTTGGATTTTCTATCACTTCAATGCCCAAATAGTAGTGAAGATGTCCCAAATCTATCATCTTGAAGCCTTTCTTCAACTCTTTCTTTATGGATGCAATGTAGTTCTCATTGTTCCCTGTTATGAACAAATCATCTACATATACTACAAGATACACAATAGTTTTTCCAACTTTCTTGACAAACAAAGTTGCATTGTCAAGATTGAAATGCTTGAAATTTAATTTCAGAAGATGCTCAGTTAACTTTTCATACCATGCTTGCGGTGCTTGTTTCAATCCATACAAGGATTCAATGAGCTTGCATACCTTATGTTCTTGTCCCTTCACAACAAAGCCTTCTGGTTGAGACATAAACATATTCTCTTTCAAGTCTCCATCAAGAAAGTAGTCTTCACATCCATTTGATGAATTTTCCATCCATTTTGTGTTGCCATGGAAAATAGAGTGTGGATGGTAGCCCATTTTGCTGTGGGGGAAAAAGTCTCTTCATAATCAACACCTTATTTTTGTGCAAATCCTATTGCCACGAGCCTTGCTTTGTGCTTGTCAAGTGAGCCATCTGATTTATACTTGTTCTTGAATACCCACTTGCAACCAATCGCTTTGGTTCCATATTGAGGGTCCACCAACTTCCATGTCCCATTTTTGATGATAGCATCATATTCCTTCCGCATCGCTTCTTTCCATTTGTCATGAGAAACAACTTCTTTAAAGGAAGTTGGTTCAAGGTTAGTGGATAAATTCAACTCACAATCATAAGAAACATCCATATCTTCTACATCACCCGAGTTTGAATTATCTACATTACCTCCATCTTGTTTTGAGGACAATCTGGTTAATGTCTTCCCGACCTCATCGGGATGAACACTTTCAAGTGTTTTTGTGAGCCATTTTGGACCTTGGTGGACCTTTCTGAGATGGTTTGAGTTGCTCAGTTGATTGAGATGGTGCTGAGTTCTCATCAAGCCTCAACTTTCCAATCCTCCTCTCGATCACATCATCCAATTAAACTTCAGGTTTTGATGAAGTGGCAAGAACTTCTTCATGTGGGGGAGATGGTGCTACAAAAGGAGATTCCAAATATTGATCCAAGATAGGGATACCCCCTGATGGGTGTTCTATATGCACTAAAAACACTAAAAACCCTCAATTAAATTGTCAACCCAGGGTAAGTAAACTTAGAGTTGTAGCACTATATGTGCCAAGGCAGAAAGGCTAGAGGTAGTATAGTCTAATTAGGGAGATGGGTTATCTAAGGGCTAATCTATTCAAGCAAAGACTATTAATGATCAAACCCTATTAAGAAACTTAAATTATTTACCCTAAGTAACTTTTGAACAAAGGATCGATGGATAGTCCTAAGAAAGCAAATGAAAACCCTACTTAAAGCAAACTAACTTAATCATGACAATAAGCAAAAACAAACTATCTATTCAATATACCTAATAAGCAATAACAACAACAAACTACTTTAATTAACCTACTCAAATTCAATAAGCAACTATCCTATTAAAGCAAGTAAATAGACAAACAACTACCCTATCAAAGCAAGTAAATAAGCAAGCAAACAACTAACTAACCTATGATAACTTCTACAGCAAGTAAACTAATCAAGATTACTCAATAAGCAACTAATCAAACTAATAAGCAAGTGAACTCTATTCTTAAATTAAACTTCACAATTACTTCTAATTTACGAGAGAAAATCTTAATCTACTAAATTCAAAGCATCATGACAATAAAAGTAATCAACAACTAATCTTTAATCTATGATAAAGAAACTATTCTTTAATCTACCAAAGCAAGAAGACTATTCTCTAATCTACAAAAGCAAAGAAACTATTCTCTAATCTATAAAAACACAAAAACTCAAATATAGTGTTGATGGTTATGTCTCCGGTGTCTTATGATATCATGATGGTATTTAACAATTAGCGATAACTCAAGAGGGATAAAATCAATATTGACTTCGATAGCAAAGTGAAAAGTGTGAATTAGGCAATCCAATGAGAACTTAGCCATTATAGAAGCAACATCAACTATCTTGCATATCCATGTGATTATTCAATCTATGCATTAATCATCAACAGTGTAAAAACACTATTCTATTTAATTCAATTGCATTCTATGCTAATTAAGAAAATTCATACTACTTAGATTCATAACTGAAAATTAAACTCAATAATCAACTTTAAAATTGCAACCTAGATCTAGAAAAGGAAATTGCATGAAATAAGCTAAACTAATTTTATTTTAACGAATTAAATTGCAAATGGAAAATACTCATAAAACATAAATTAAATCCTATTTCTATTTCAGCATATGACAAAAAATTAAATAAGCAAACTAACTAACAACTAGATAAGCAAAATTAAACAACAATTAGATAAACAAACTGAAAATGAAAACTAAAACTAACAACTATCCATCCACCGAAGCTTGTCAAAGAAACCATAAACTAACTACTCTGTTTTAACTATGTTTTTAAACTCTATTTCAGCATATGAAAAATCTAACTATCATCTAATTATACACAGGGTTAGTAGCTAAGAACTTGCAAGTTCATTTCCTATCAACTAAAAGATCATTGCATATTAACACTAGCCTCCATAATAACCTGCAAAACTTAAACTAAAGCAATGAAATTATGAACAGTAATTTACACAGTAAATAAACATAATAAAACTCATAAACAAGAAATAAAAGGAATGATGATTACACTATATAAATTCACAAGCTAATTGACTAAATATTCACCCAGACTGCTGGTGGCCCCCCCAGTAGGTCGTGGCTACTCTTCAACGATAAATCATGAGCTCAAGTAACACAAATTCAACATTTAAAATGAAAAATGCAGTTTTACACAGTTTTAGCAAAATATGTCTGAAAATGGCAAAACAGAGCTGAACTATTCTTTTCTCTCTTCTAACTATTTATCTGACCACTGAGGTGGTATTTAAAGATTTACAAGCTGAGAGGTCGACCACTGGAAGGGTCGACCTCCTCTAAAAACAACAAATCGCATTCAATGCGTCTTAACCGCCGGTGGCTTTCAGAAACAAGGTGAGCCAATAAACGCCCAGCAAAACAACTCAATCTGAGTTGTTAGAAGCTCAGTAGCTAGAGGCCACGAGCAGAAAGAAAACCCATGTCTCTGATTCGCCTATCGCTGGCCGCCGATATGATAACTGCCAAATCGCCCATGGTTTTAGTGCAGGATGGAGTACCGGATGCAAAAACGACCTGCGATTTTGCCCTGTGACACACATAACGCGAATTAGTTTCCTGAAATCATTAAAACATGCTGATTTATACTCAAAACCATCGTAAAACATAAATCTTACATACCTGGTATGAACCACGATGATTTATCACAAAAATCCTCCAAAACTCTTTAAAATAGGAAAATACATATACACATTTGGCCAAAAAGGATCTAATTATCATCATTAGTTTAATCATATCGTGGGCCCAACACCCCCTTTAAAATGTGGAATCTCATCATCAAATTCATGACATGTCTTTACACGAGTGAATCTCTCCAAATGATCAAGCTGCCTCTCAACAGTTTTGTCTTTCTTGTTGGATTCAAGAAAGATCATGTCTCTGGAAATGATGAATTTCTTGTTTGTCTCATCGTAAAGATGATACCTCTTGGTGGTATTTGAGTACCCCAAGAAGATGCACTTCAGACTGCTTGTGTCAAGCTTGCTTCTTTGCTCCTTAGGAATCAAGGCATAACAGGTGGAACCAAAGACCCTGAGAGGCCTCACCGAAGGAATGTGGCCATACCAAATTTCATATGGAGTCTTGTTTTTGATAACATGAGATGGACACCTACTTTTGAAATAAACTGCACATAAAATTGCATTAGCCCAAAACATCAATTTAACATTCTTGAAAAATATGATGGAACGAACCATATTTAGGAGTGTCCTGTTCAACTACACCGTTTTGTTGAGGATTGTATGGAATTGTTGTTTGATGTTTGATCCCATGTTGGCTAAGGTAACTTTCAAATTTATTAGATGTATATTCTTTTCCATTATCAGTGCAAAGAGAGCCAATACGAGACTGAGCTTCATTTTCAATCCATACATGAAAATTTCTAAATGTTTCAAAAGCTTGAGATTTATCTTTCAACAAGTATACCCAACAAATCCTGGTGTAATCATCAATAAAGGACATTATATATTTATTTCCATTTGTAGAAGGAATAGGCATAGGGCTGCACAAATCATAATGAATCAGTTCAAGCTTTCTACATGCTCTGGAAATAGAATCATGGAAAGGCTGTTTTCTATGCTTTCCAAGAA
>WSFP011427255.1:0-22131 GCA_009831015.1 Picea engelmannii
AGGAAAGGAGAAAAAGATAACTCAATAGAAGAATAGAATATTAACCCTGGGAGTTAACCTAACTCAACAGAGAATTAGAAGAGAAAGTATAAGTAAGAGGCTAGGGTGCACCTATTACTCATTCTGGTTTTGGATTAGCATTTGCTATTGCTCTTGAGCATTCAGTTTGGGGGTTTTCTGTACAAACCCTTGGGAGAAACTCAATGGTGAAATATCCACTCACCTTGTTCCACAGCTTGGTCTTGGGGATGAAAGACTCCTCCACACCATTCTAGTATCAGAGCTAGTTTATCGAGGGAGGTTCGATCCAGCTTATCCTGAGGGCCTAGGGCCATTCCGACAGTTGGGTTTTGTTTGTAGGGGCAGGACCATCAGTTTCAGGGATTTTTTGGAGGGTTATCATCATTCTACATTTTTCTGTAGATTGGGACATCTGGGAGCCATAGGGGACATCCTGCGATTCAGTAAAACTCAGATCTAGGGAGAACTGCTTGAGATCTAAGCCCGAAACTTCTCCCACGGGATTCTCATAGCCCGATCTATATTCTTGGAGAGTTTCATAGCAATTGGAGGCCTCCTTCATCAGGGACGAACCTGCTAGGGTTTTAGTCATCCAGTAGGGTGCACTATTCAGTGGAGATTTCAGATCTACAACGACTGAGAGGGATCTTGGAGATTTGGGCACCTGGGTTGTTCTCACCATCACCCGATCTATATTCTTGGAGAGTTTAAGATCATTTGGAGATCTCCTTCATCAGGGTCAAACCAGCTAGGGTTTTAGTCATCCAGTGGGGCACATCATTCAGTGGAGGATTTAGATCTACGGAGTTTGAGAGTGGATTTGGGAATTTGGACATCTGGGTTTTCCTTGCATTTGCCCGATCTATCATTTAGCATCTTTCTCGGGATGAGTGGACACTTTTGGTAGCAGGGCATAATTATTCAGGGCTTCAACATTCTATCAGGACGTGGAAGATCTTCTTGATTTAGTCTTCATTGTATATCCAGCCTTTGGAGGCTCATTTTGTATTGTCGGGAGCATTTTGTAGCATCTCATATCTATTGATTGTATGGTCGTCTGAGGTTTATACCAGATCGGCCATCTATTGTATTTATCTTACATTGCTCTTAATAAAAAGGTCAGATCTTTGCTTGTGCTTCTACATTTTGAATATATTGTGATCTCCATGTGTTGATGAATCTTGTATGCACTTAGAAACTCAATAAATTAGTAGTAGTTAGTGATTCCAAGAAAGAATTTGGCTTGGGATCATTACAGTATAGGTAAGGGATGGAATAGAACTTGATTCCTATTGTTGGACTTGTTGGCACAACAAAGTATACATCCTATAATATATCATGCTACATCTTCTATCCTTCTGGGGCAATATACATACCTCTATAAGTTTGCGACCGTCTTCCCAACACCAAATTGTCCTACAACCTTGGAGGTGTGATCCTCTCGAATAAGCTACAACCGTTCACCTTTAAGAACACAGAGTGTGTCATGCTTGAAGAATAACCCATTATTGAAATGATAGTAAACCTTGTTGTTTCCTTATTCTATATGATTTTGATCCTGTAGATATTGAAGAACATCCTTGAATTCCCCATGTTCTATGTATGCCTCTTTGTATGCATGAGGGGTAAAAGGATCCATATGCATCATAGTTCCCAAATTTGTAATATTTGATGTCGGTGGTCGTTAAATAATTCCTTCCAAATTTTTTCTGCTACCCTTCTTATACTTTATGACCAAATGAAACTGTTGTAAAATCCTCATCCACTTGTAATGTCTAGTTTGTTGTAGCTTACTTTGGGCCTACAAATATTGTAGTGGTTGGTGATATGTGTGAAAGATGGTCTCCTTGGCCATCAGATAGTGTTTACACTTTTTGACAACTTGTACCAAGGAATAGATATCCTTGTCATAGGTAGGATATTTGAAAACTACCCCATGAAATACTTCAGAATGATACTAGAAGGGCCTTCCTCCCTGTTGGATCTGCCTTTGTTTTTCTAGCCCGTAAAAAATTTCATTCTTAATGCTTGAAATCGAAATATGGTTTTCGTATTTTCCCTCTGAGGTTTCAAAATCTTTGAAAGATTTATCACGCGAGCAACGATAATTATTGTACACTCGAGGAAAGTCCTACCTTTCGTAAAAATGTTTCCTCTTTTGTTCTACCTTGGGATCTCGTAGGTAGGATACTATAAGTCATGTAGTTCACACGCCCCGAGCTACGAAATAGCAAAATCATTTTAATTTTTCACTTAGGACAATAACGAGGGTAAAGTTTTCCCTAACACATGATTGATTGTCGTCGGGGTTTCGCACCTCGGTTTTCGCCAAACCCAAAATTTTATTGTCATAGCCCTGATATCCAAGAACACGAATTCCTTATTTTAGTAACCGGGGTCACGGTTAAAAGTAAAAGCTAAACCATGGCAAAAAAATTTGTCGGCATTTTGCCACTCGACGTTTTCCTTTTCAAAAGTTACACCGTCTAAACCCCGACTCACGAAATCATGATAAGGATATAAACGTAATTAATTAATCACTTAATCCAAGATTATTTTCCCTTTTAATTAAGTCATGTTATCACGATCTCGCAGTTTCGCAAATCGACATGCAAACCTCTCGAAAACTTATTTTCAAAGCTTCGAGTCGCGATATGAGGAATATAATAATTATGAAATTAATCAAGCCCCAAATCATGATTACCTTTTTATTAACCAAAATCAATCATCACAGTCTTGGGTGTTAGAGATTCAAAATGTTAAAGTAAAATCCCCGATATAACGAGTACCGAAATATTGATTAAAGTTGGTAAAACCGGACTAATTAAGATAAATTAGTACATATCCCATGTTTCGATGCTTGCACAATTTACGAGGTAACATTTTCCTTTCCATACGCCAACTGACGTTTTAAACCGCCAAAATTTTATGGCATTAATGAGGAAATTGGGTAAATCGATGAATATAAAATCGGATTTTTATGGCAAAATTTATTTCTAAACATGATTTGAAAGAATTGTTCTGAAAGGTACCGAGTTTTTTAATATATATAAGAGTTGTGGTTCATTATAAAAAATTCATTTTCATATCACGCAGAGCACATTATCTCTGAGCAAACTGACTTATGTATGTATACGTATTTCTATCGCAGAAGAGCTAAAATACAATCTCCATTCATGGCTCCGCGAAAAAAATTCAAAGCCAATGTTGAGGTTTTGGGACAAGGCTCAGACAATGTCGCTGATACTTCACCTCGAAGTATCGAATCGGTCCCGAATTGGTCGCTCGTTTCGGATGTTCTACAGGCAGAATTGGTGGATTATTCCAATGACTTCAGTGACAATGAAAAATATGATATAACCACCAAGTACAAAATAGTCATCCAATCCGGAATGCACAAAGTATCAGCTAGGCCACGATTTCTTCCATATTATGACATGGTCCGATGGGCATTAGACTATGTGGACATACCGACCAGAACCATCATGAACGAGTAGAAGGACACCATCGGGACTTTCAGGCTAGAACATCTGCAAGCCATGTATAAGCTGCCGACGACGTCCGACAACACATATGGCACTGAATTCTTGGACGAGTTCAAGGATAAGGAATGTGTACAGTATGATAAAACCATGTCCAATTTAATAAAATATTGGGTTTCGAACACTGCAAAGTTCAGAGCTGATAGCCATGTAATATATTCAATCACTTCTTTAGAACCGTAATACAAATATGTAGTCATGATCACATGCAGGTTATACGGGAGAGAGGACACTTCACATGTTTTTCTTCTGAGGGTGCCTCTAATGTTTCGGGTCACCGAAGGAAGTTCCTTCGACTAGGAAAAGATGCTTTCTGATAGCTTGACTAGTCGGGTCACAGAGTATCGGGCGCAGAAAGAGAACGGGAAGGTGTCTTCATTCTTCATGTCTGCATACATTATGGACGCAGTTTGTTTTTTGATAGCATTTCCCTTAATGAGATGGAGTTGGACTCCAGTAGAAGACGAACCCATACATGTTTATCATGCAAAATTATGGGAAAACAAGGCATAAAATTTTGTGTATGAAATCTTTAACTGGGTGATGGTGCCCCTGCATGTCACCATTTTTGGTCACCTGCCACCCAGGATCTCAGAAAACATAGTAACGAATCTGAGCAGTATAGCAGACTGGTATGTAGAAGCATAATTTTCATACCTCCAAGTTTTCGGGGCTTCGGTCCCCCCGCATGCATTGCCATTGTTCATTCCCGACAAGTTGGCTTGTTGTAAGGTCGCTAGGCAAACAATAATTGGTAGTATAAGAAAAGAGATTAAAGGATACTCAAAGAAGGTATGGCCACCTTTTCCTATACATTTAAATTCATATTCTTTATTATATTTTGGGCATGCCAAAGCTGAGGCAGCAGCCCTGGAAGACCTAAATTTGGTCTCCATTAAATACAAGAAGCATGATTCACAAAGGGTCATGAGGAATCATTTGGCCAGTTATGGCCTCAAGAGATTTGAGCACAAGAATTCACCCTCGGATGACATTTTCCAAGGTGC
The DNA here is from genome assembly GCA_009831015.1 of Picea engelmannii. Taxonomy (NCBI): domain Eukaryota; kingdom Viridiplantae; phylum Streptophyta; class Pinopsida; order Pinales; family Pinaceae; genus Picea; species Picea engelmannii. The sequence goes on from WSFP011427255.1 coordinate 4,571, forward strand.
AAGGTTCTATGCTAAGATTATAGCTTGGATACAAACCTTGGCACCCAAGGAAAGAGCCAATGTTTTGAAGTTCTAGGAACATCGACATAGCTGTCTTCTCGCAGTGTTGTGAGGTGAGGGTCCGAGTACGTCGGAGGTGAAACAAAAAGATGTCGAAGGCTCTAAGGATGTGACTCCTGATCAAGAAAAACACCAGGACGAGGGAGAGAAAAATAAGATTCTGAAAGCAGAGATAAAGACTCTCGACCTGTTGAAGAAGCAGAGTCCAGTCACTACTTCGGGAAAATCAGTGAAGCAAATCGGAGAACCTATCACATCAGTTACCCCCTTGCAGTCGACGTAGGGAAATATTGATGCAGGATGGATATTCAATGAAGAGTTGAGGCCTATAAGGGTAGAAGAACTCCCTCTGAATGAGTTTTTCTTCGATAAGAAGAGAAAGGCAGTAGTAAAAATGGAATTCTATCAGGAAGGAGAGTCAACTGCCAAGAAATATAAAGTTATAACTGATGGAAAAGACAAGAAGAATGAACAATTCACGACTGAAATAACAGGGACATTAGGAGCCTATGCCTTGGCGAATCAATTTTCAGTTGGGCTCTTAAAAAACCAGCTTAAACGAAAAAATTGCCTCATTAGGACCCTTGAAGCCAGACTGGCCATAGAAATAGAGACTGCTAAAGACTAGGCAAGCGTAGGAATAGAGCAGGCCAGGTTGGCTGATAAAAATGAGATAGAGTTTCTCAAAACTAAGCTCGAGCAAGCACAGCTGATGGTCCGGGATGGTCAAATGAAAGCGAGCCAACAAAGGGATTTGATCGAGCAGTTACAGTCTAAGGTGGAGATCGTCGAGCACAGAATGATAAACATTGGGATGTTCAAATCCCAGGCGATTGAGATTTGGAGCAGAGTTTCTGCGGCACAACGAAATTTGCTTGCCAAGGTAGAAGCGATCCGGGACAACTATTTTCTAGTCAACCAGGTTTCGGAGAACTTATCTGCTAGAGAAAGGGAAGCTGGAGTAGTTCAGGTTGCCTTTCAAGAGGTTGTGATAGCCACAAACAACAGGGGTTCGGGAAGTACTCCCAGGTTCACCATTTCGAAACAAACCAGAGGAAACATTCTATTAAAAGAATGGGAGTGCAACATCGCCGAAGGCAAGCAACAATCCAAAAAGATAACGAATTCCTTAGAAGAGGATTTTAGTTCTATGGATGGCGATCTGCTAGGCATTGATAGCGGAGGTAATGTCGAGGCATTGATGCAAATGGATATGGGAAAAATCTCGCTTGATCTGAAGGAAAAAGAGGAAAGAGATTTTGCCGAGATTTCCCAAGTGACTATGGTGGACATAGTCCAAATTGACAAATGCATGATTAGACCAAGTGTGCAATTATGCACCATCGACATCATAGAAAAACAGATGGAAGACAGGCTGCAGCAGCTAGACCGAGAATGTTACTTCTTTGAAGACATCTATCAAGCAGAACCGTCGCAACTGATATTTCAGTTGGTTGAAATATGTGTCGCCTGTAATGAGCACGCGTGAGGACAAATGTCTAGCACCAATTGAAGACAGAGAAGAATAAATGGAGCGATTTCTCTCCTCCCTGTCATAACCAAAATTTTGTGACGATTGAGATTCTATCTTATTTTTAAAACTGTATAAATATACCACAGAAAGAAAATAAAAAGGCTGGACCTTTTTGTGTCAATTGTAACAGAGTTTTATATTTTGAGAGTTAATACAAAGAAAATCTGAAGATTCTCAATTCCATCAAGACTCTGTTATGAGTTTGTTTTCTTGTATCTCATATTTCATTTCATTTCATATTCTTAACAGATGAATGCTTCATTATAATTTAGTACGACCACTACTATATCGAATGAATTTTGGTTTTCTGCAATTGTTTACTGTTTTTCCTCTGTACCAACTATCAGCGTGTGTAAGACCAGTCAACACTTTCAGAATTCTATACATATTTCATGCTACATCGGTTATTTCCTTACAATTTTCCTCTCCTGTTTATACGTGAGATTCTCCCTTGCTAGGAGCCTTACACCATAGACAGCTAAATGTTTTTCTCCCACCTCATACCTTTTATTAAGATATAACTCAGTTACGGGAAAGAGCCTTTGATTTGCACCCCGTTTTATTTCTGAAATCGTAAATTCTCTTTTATACGACCAAATTGAGACAACACTTAATTTCTCCCTGAAGTTCTTGTTATTTTACTGTTCCTCCATGACTGTCCCTGTACCAACACAACCTAATACTGAACCCGGATTATCAAATCAAATGCACATTGCCTTAAACCTTTTTGACACTATTCTTAAAACAACTACTACCCAGGTTGAACTCGAACATTCATGGGCTGTGATTGAACATGATATAACTATCCAATAATAGTTGGAAGCTAGATGACGCCAACATAGAAATCTTCCTTATTTTCCTTCGCCGAAGGTTGACGCTTCTCCCTTCTCCACCTTTTACCCACTTTCGAATGCCTAGACACTATACTTCTAATCCTTAAGTACAGACTCTGGAACAACATCTTTCTGGCGTCGTTGTCAGGGACCGAAGTTACGAAATCTTTTTCCCTGGGAAAACGACATTTGTTTTTCATTGAAAGTGTTACCCTTTGATAGTAAACAAAGAGTACACACCTTTTAAGGATTGCTAATCTTTCACTTGGTGACTCCACAAATAATAAACTGGCATCCGGTCGAAGGAATACCGAACAAAACCCGGATGGTAAGAAAACTACGGCCGTTACTGATCCTGAAAAGATTCTAAAGGCGAGAGACTCTCTTAAGCCAACTGCTGCAGTTTACAAACTTAAAACTCCACAGCTGAAGACTAAGAGTTCTTTTGAACCCTCAACTTCACGCAGTCCTCTCTTTGATACTAAAATTTTAACGCCAAACTGTTCCGAAGTTAGGAGTGAGATTTATCCGACAATCCCCTTAGTACACAAAGGAAAGGGTCCTCTTGAAAGTTCATCAACAATTGACATACCATATTTCCTTTAGTTAAATTTCCTGACCTCACCAAATTTTTAAGAGTGTGTTACGCATTCAGTTCCCACACCCATTGGTTCTCCTGATTTCATCTCTTGCAAATCCGAGGAACCGAGTCCTCGTGTTCCTTATCTTTCCTCATTAGATTTTCCTCTTCGCGAAGAAAATAAAGTGTCACTTTTAATTTTCTGAACCCCCTTTTAAAACTTTCCACAAATAACGATGGCAGCCGCCGGAGGAGGAGGTGGAGGGTTTATCGGAGGAGGAGGAGGAGGAGCCCCTCTGGGAGGAGATGGAGGCCAAGGGCCTGCCCCACCTCCCAGAGTGTTTGCGAAAGTTGCAGCCAGATATGCTCCCTTAGTATTGCTCGTCCCTCTACACGACCTTCCCGAAAAATACATAAAAATTTTACCAAAATTCACCGGGGAAGGGTATATGACTGCGGTCGAACATATTAATTTATTTGATCAATTCGCAGATATTCTAGGTATCGAACATGAGGACGTATATTCGAGACTTCTTGTACAAACCTTCGAAGGCCAGGTCCGAACTTGGTTTCATAGCCTACCTGCAGCATCTATCTTGTCTTATGACGCTTTGGAAGATGCTTTCCTTAGACAATGGGGCGAGAGAAAATACCATCTATATTATTTAACCGAATTTGGGTCTTTAAGAAAAAAGAATTCATAAACAGTCATGGAATTTATTCAAAGATTCAATAAACTGTATAATAAAATCCCAGCTGAGGTTAAACCGTCCCAACCCACAGGCAAAGTAACTTTCGTTGGAGCTTCCGAACTGGATTTTGCACTCCTTTTGCGAGAAAGAAGGGGGGCCACCCTAAACCTAATGCAGGATGATGCGGTAGAAATAGAGTCTAATATGATGGCTTCGGGTAAGCTTAAAGATAAATTAGAAACGAAAAACCGAGAGACCAAATGCTTTAGAGAACAAGCAGGTCCGTTAGGGTCTAATAGATCCGCAGATGATAGGTTAGACGATATGGACAGAGTAATTAAAGAATTGTCTAATAAAATATCTAGAATGGAGCTCGAACAGGCCTAAGCTAACTCTTTCCCCAAAAAGGATTTCAAGAGGAATCCAAACCCCCTGAACCAGCAAAGACAAATAAAAAATGAAGATCAAAAAATACAATCTCCCTTAAAGAATGAAAATTTTATAGGAGCAAACTATTTTCAAGACTTCAGAGATTCGGATAATGATGTCAGGAACTTCGGTGATGACTGCACTCAACCATCTCTGACTCGAGAAGACTATGAAAAATCTCTAAACACGCAACAACTGTCAAATAAGGGTGAATAAGGTGATCACACTGATCTCAACAAGAAACTAAGATGACAATGGCTGAGATCCAACCCAAGTATAACTTAAGATCTAAGAGTAAGCCCATCTCAACTACTAAACCCAAGAAAATCCTCCAAAGGGGTCAAACTTATGAGCCTACAACGGAAGAGACCTTATTAGCCAACGACAAAACTAAAGTAGTAAACACACAAGAGTCCAGACAGGAAAAAGTTAAAACCCAAGCACAAGGAACTGAAACAGTAAATAAAATTATGTCTTCAACCAGGACCATGAGTAATAAAGCGGTCCAAATGAATAAGTCGGAAAGGAAGGATTCGAAAGTCTCAACCAAATAAACAAACAAGGTGAGCGGAACTTTCAGTTTTGAAAATGAAATAAATAAAATTAAGATACCAATTCCTTTGGTAGAATTAGCAAAAAACCTCGTTTATCGGAAGCAGATTACCAAAGCGATGGGTGTCTCTGAGCTAGAAAACCAGTCTGATGTTTTAAACATGGAATATGACAAACCTAACATCACTTTTGGTCCGCATTTTGAAGGGGCCAAAGACACCATTTCTCCCTTTTATATCACTCTAAATGTGTATGATCAATTGCTACATAATTGCATGTTAGACTCTGGAGCCTCCCACAACACTATGCCTAAGATTATTATGGACAAGTTGGGTCTCTAGATCACCATACCTTATGGAGATCTTTACTCTTTTGACTCAAGAAGGGTTAAGTGTATGGGGATGATAAAGGATTTGGTAGTTACCCTGGCGCAGGTCCCGGTTAAGAGTATCCTGATGGATATGGTTATTGCAGATATTCCCCCTAAGTATGGCTTATTGTTTTCTAGGTCATGGGTAGCCAAGTTGGGGGGTTCTCTTCAATTGGATATGACGTTCGCCAAAATTCCTATGTTTGGTGGTCAGTTTACTCGGTTTTACAGAGAAACGATATTAGCATATACAGTGAGCGACCCTCAAAACCCAAACAATTTCCCTATTTACATCGCGAACCAAGATCTGGGAAATTGTATCTTTTCTTTTGATGATGGTTTAGATGGCTTTCTGGAGGAAAACAATATAGAGCGAGAAGAATCAAGTTACATGACAGAGGATCTGTGTAACACCGGTGTCTGGAAAATCTATTTTGACGATGCTTCATCTTTTGAAGGGGCAGGTGTAGGAGTGCTTTTAGTGGCTCCCGAAGGTAAATTTGTTGTTCCTTTTTCCTACCGATTGCAGTGGGATATTGATTATACTAAAAACGTATGTGAGTACGAAGCGTTGGTTTTAGGATTAGAAGCTGCTAAAAAGCTAAAAATAAATAACTTAGAGGTATATGGAGATGCAGAGTTAATAGTCAAACAGATAAATCGATAGTACCAAGCCAAGCATCCTAGATTAAGATCATACATAAATTGTTCCTGGGATCTCATGGAAAACTTTTTCTTGTCCGTAAATGTCCACTTTATCCCTCGCATAGAGAATTTACATGGTGATGCATTGGATAAAGTAGCTTCAACCTTCTCCCCTCCCATGACTTTCAAATTGAAGTATCACATTGAAATCAGACACAGACCATCCATACCAGACAATATCCAGCATTGGCAGGTCTTTGAGGATGATGAAGAAATCAAGAAGTTTCTTGAAGTAGTCGGTGAATTCTCTGAGACTCATGCAGACCAAGAAAATCAAAATGACCCGATATGGATCATGCAAGAAGGGGAAGATCCCAAATCCTTTTGAGAAAAAATTGCGGATCATCGTATGCTAGTCCTTAAAACAACTAGATTCCAAAAGGGTTGATTCCTTTAGAAAGACTTTTTTATCAGAACGATGTACCTGTAAAATCCACTTTACAACCCCAATTAGAAGAAGTGGAGGACTGTGATATAGAAACTGGAAAATAATTCAGAGTGGTAAAAATATCCAAGTTCCTCCCTCTCGAAGTGAAAGTTAAGTATAAAGACCTACTCAGATAGTATAAGGATGTTTTCGCCTGGTCTTATGATGAGTTAAGAACATATGACACATCTGTAATTGATCACAAGATACCTTTGAAGCCTGGATTTAAACCGTTTAGGCAAAATCTTAGACAGTTCAACCCCATTTTGTTACCTGTGATTGAAAAAGAAGTTAAGAAACTTTTAAACGCGAAGATAATCGTACCTTTGAGATACTCAGACTGGGTAGCAAACCTAGTCCCGGTCATGAAAAAGAGTGGGGAAATCAGTCTGTGTGTGGATTTATGGAACTTAAACAAGTCGTCTATCAAGGAAAACTATCCGCTGCCCAAAATGGACCATGTATTAGAAAAGGTAGTTGGAGAAAACCGAATGTCTATGATCGACGGGTTCTCTAGTTATAATCAAATTTCCATGAATGAGAAAGACAGAGAAAAAACTGCTTTCACCACACCGTGGGTTACGTTCATGTATGGAAATATGCCTTTTGGTTTGATGAATGCAGGGGCCACATTCCAGCGTGCTATGGACATCGCTTTCATAGGATAAAGGGATAAGTTTGTAGTCATTTACCTCGACGATTTGACAATTTTCTCTAAAACCGATGAAGAACACTTGATACATCTTAAACAGACTTTCGAAAAATGCCGCAGGTTTGGTTTATCTTTAAACCCAAAGAAATCACATTTCGCCATGCGAGAAGGTAAGTTGTTGGGTCATATCGTATCTAGGGATGGAATCAGGATTGATCCTAAGAGGATTGAAGCAATAGATACTATAAATATTCCTAGAAATGTAAAAGAAATTCAATCTTTCTTAGGTAAAATAAATTTCTTACGGAGGTTTATCCTGAATTTCGCTGAGATTGTGAAATTGATCACAGGTATGTTTAAAAAGGACAGTGAAGTAAAATGGACGACCGAGTCCAGAGCATCGTTCACACATATTAAGAAAGTCATAAGCGAGGAACCTATGCTAGCGATCCCAGACTATCTGAAAGCTTTTCTGATTTTCTCATTTGCCTCTGAAAAGACTATTGCCGCGGTGCTCCTGCAAAAGAATGAAGAAGGATTCGAACAACCGATTGCGTTTTTTAGCAAGAGCCTTAGAGATGCAGAACTGAAGTATGACATAATAGAAAAACAGGCGTATGCGATGGTAAAATCATTAAATGTGTTGACACTCAGAACTGAAATGGGCTGTAGCAAATCAATTCGGAGGAAACCTCGAACCACTTTGGATTGGGAGCTGCCCCTTCCAACCCGAGAGGGATCTCTTGAAAAATGTCACGGAATAAATTGAAGTAAGTGTGAAATGCTAGGCAGATTTATGGGTAAATGATGGTCTTAGATTTTTGGAGTTTGGGTATTAAACCAGGGGAAAAGGTCCATTGGGCATGGAGTCAAATGAAAACTGAAAAGAAGAGATAATAGCAGAGATTAAATGACTTGCAGAAAGTGAGGCAAAGTAGGTCTATCTTTCAGTGCTTTGATAAATCATGATGCGGTACGCGAAAGAAAAATGAAAGGCCAACATAGCAAAGGATACATGCGGAGTTATGAAAATGTAGATTGGTCTTACACAGTTGATAGCTGGTGCAGAGGAAAGGAAATAAACATTTGCAGAAAACCCAAACCCTTTCGTTACAGTAGTGGTCGTACTAAAGTGTAACGAAGCCCATCAATTAGAGGAAAACAAAATGTAATGCAGTCTTAATGGATTAAGGAAGACATAAGGCTATGGTAAAACATTAACACATCTGAAAGAGAAGAAAACATACTGAAAGAAATCGATTGTGATGAATTTCACAGTCGCAAGCAAAAAGAAATCGATTGTGATGAATTTCACAGTCGCAAGCAAAAATCATTTTTATTACTCCAGTCTGGTTTACAAAACTCAGTCATTACAATGGAACTCTCTTCCAAAGAAGTTTTTTCAGTCTGCGCTCATGCGCGCCTCCCCCCTCTTTTCTCCTCTATCTCCTTCTTTTAAAAAAAGAAAAAATCTAACCTAAAACTCCTTGAGTTCCATGGAATAAGAAACATTTTATCTTCTAGAACTCTACGACTACTGAGTGCATCTGCCAGCTCTGTAGGCTACTCGAACTGCTATCAATGGCTTTGACAAATGGACAAAATGGTCTCTGCAGTTGTAACGGATTTCTGAACGGATAGACAGGTTTCCGTTATTCCCTTTCTTCTCATGTGACAATGAATCACCAGCTGCATATGGTCCCACGCGAAGTTTATTTATCTGTTCAATCTTTTTCTGTACCTCTAAAGGAAAGCACTGAAAGCAAGTTTGACAAAGACAATTGCTCTCTAGACCACACAGTCCAAGAGGACCGTGAGGTGAAATTCGTGTATGCTTAACACAAAAAACATTCTGACAAATCATGACAGCAATGTTTCTGAAACTTCATTTTCCAATCTGATGTATAATGCCAACGATCAAATCTCTCCTTGCATCCCTCATAATTTCACCCGTACCTATTTCTGCCATGCATTTTGGAGAACTCGGCCTTCCTCTGATCACCCACATCCTTAGGGTCAGGTGAAATTTCAGTGCACTTATTCACCCTTCGATTTGAAGCAGAAGAGCTACGTCTTTTATTCTTTGTTCTCAAACTATAGGAGCTTAAACGTTCTCTATCATCTATAGTTCCAGATGATGCAATCCCTTTCATGCATTTCCCTTGCATCACATGTTTACTTCTCAAATCTGCATCTGTCTCAATTGTAGTTCCAGTATCTCCAATGTCTGCTAATCTAGAATCCCACGGAAAAGAATTTATAGAACCATCAATATTTTGATTTTTGTTTACCAGGGATGCTGTGGTACATTGCATCATCTTTAAATTCAAGGAACTCCTGTGTGTTTCTGATGCGACCTTGGACGAAAAAGAATCTTCGTTATAAAAAGCCCCTGTCACTAAATCTTCAACACCCCGAGCTGTCTGTGAAAGTTCATCAGTATCATTATAGCTTTCAATCTCTGTCACAAGTTCCCTTATGTATGGAAAACATGGATTCAATGAAAACGTCCCACCATTTACTTGCCATGAGAGATCCCATATCTTTGATCGCATGAAGAGGCAAAAATTGTAAAATCCCCGCCTGCCATTCTCCAAAGAATATACTTTCTATCCTGATCTTCCATAAGTCTTGTGTATATTGGGACTAAAACCCTAGCTTTGAACAGGGTCCAGGAAGCCAGAATAATTCGGAAGAAAAGACTATGTCATTTTTTACCCATGCGCGTAGCCAAAACAGACCCTGGGCATGCGCCGACCTCAGCTTGGTCCGAAATCATTGAAAGCCACTGTAACCTTCATGGCCTTGTCTGCACTGTAACTATCATCATGCCCTAAGCGCATGACATCGTCCTGGTGACTGAAACAATTGTTGGATATAGTATTTGGGGTTTTTCAAGCATACGAAACAGACATGCTCCACCGATCAGGCAGAGTCAATGAAAACGACCCATATCAACTGTAAGAGAGGCTGGAGTTCAGGCTGGAAAACCATCAGAGAATTTGGAAATTGGATTCCGCTGAACCATGATTAGAAAAGTGTTTAAAGTCCCTCGGATTGAGAATAAAATGGCGTCTTTAGAACTGAGGCGCCTCCTCTTCAAAATAACTCATTATTAATTCCGTTTTTACTATAGAGAAATTAGATATGTCGTTCGGAGGCGATATCCCGAAGCATCCACTTGGAGATTATCCTCAGTCTCTGCACAATAGAAACCCTAATCGACGTGCCTCAAGGAATATGGAATGCAGCCGTTACTTTCATGATCACGTCGTCAACGTAGGTGACATTATTACCAGGAGTAGACGTAACGTAAGAATCATTCTGAGACTGCCTCTTCTGGATTCGTAACGCTTCTGCTATTTTTCTGCTTGCCAGTTCACGCCCCTGCCAATCTTCTATATACAGCTCTCCCACCTAAAGTCATCTCCTGCAACGAGAATCTCTGCAAACCATGAAAGCAATTCCATATGGCCCCGTTGTCAGCTAAAAGTCTGAACTCTTTCAATCCTTGTAGTCGTTCAATGCCACGGGTGTTATGCAGCTTCCAACATTTATCGGCTGTAAACCGCTCCAAGGCACTGAGACATGCAAGACTTGGAAGCTCTTCCAGCTCACAGCACCCATTTATCACCAACTCTTTCAGCTTTGCCAGATCGGACATCCCTGAAATCCTCTTCAATCTGCTACAGCCCGACAGAGAAAAACATTCCGGCGTTGAGGCGAGGGTTAAATTAACTTCAACTAAATCTTTGCTCTCCTTCAGGTTGAGCATTTTAAGACTGGGGAAAAACTCTCCACTAACGATTATCATTCTTACATTTGTGTTCTGTAGAGTTATATTTTCAAGGCGACGCATACACATACGCTTCTTTGTGGAAGAGTCCGATTCAAAGTGCAAATTATTGAACCATGTGTTGATATCATAACTTTCAACTTCATAATTATAATCGACTCCACAAGAAAATGAGAGTCCTCCGGTCCATATCCAAGGAAATAAATCCTTTCAGTATTTCTCCTCGGGAATGTCCCTGTCTTAACAACTTCACTCCTAAACACTCAATGTAGAATTTTATGGTTCTCTCCAGATTTCCAACTCAATAAACAACAAGAAGAAACCTGCGGTTATCTTTTTGCACTCATTCCAATTCATTCCCAGGGGCGTCTCCTGCAATATACCATGTTATGTGACACAGTGGGTGTGCTACCCAATCTTTGAATTTGGACCAGAAAGTGTCCTTGAACTTGTATTTTTCCCAACCTGAGGAGATTCTCCTAATACTGTTTTTGATCCTTTCTAGAGATAACCTCCTGCAGAAAGTCTGCAATGCCCTTACGCTTCGGACACATGTAGCCACAAAATTCAAAAAACTTAAGAACATGATCACGGGGCCCATGGTAAACTATCTGTCCTTCTGACATTATGATGGTATCATCAAAAAGATCAAATGTCTCAGGTGTTGGCTGAAGACGCGAGATGACTATTGTAGCTTGCCTAATGTGCGCAAACTATTGAAGACACTTAACAATCTAAAAAGTAGTGGAGTTGTCCAAAACAGTAGATATCTCATCCGTGAAAAGAGTTTTCATTTGAGACACAATCATTTCCCCAGTTGTTACTCTTTTTCTCTGCCTGCCAGAAATTCCTCTTAGCATGGCATTGTCGATTACAGTGTCTGCACAAATATCCAGACCAAGGACCCTCAAAATATAATCTGTTTGAAGACTTCTTTTCAACCCCTCAATTGCAGTTGCCTTCATATACGTGTCTATGCCAGCTTCTTTTTTATGCCTGTTATCCGAAATTTGCTTCTTTGCCTTGGTCGTTGAAATGGCCAGGGATTCTGAAATAAGTGTCAACTTATACACCTTGTTGGGTATGCATCTCCTTTGAGTCTCCATTGTGTATAACATTACTAAGGCCGAAGTCTGCAATCTTAACATTCCATTCGGAATCTAGAAATAAGTTTTCTGGCTTAATATCACGATGAACAACCATGTTTCTGTGGCAATACTCAACGTCTGATATAATCTTATAATCTTCTGTATCTCAGCAGTCATGGCCTCCTTGACAGTCTTTCAAATCTTGGGCAGCAGAGTCGATTTCAAAATCTCTTACAACAAAAGGCATTCAGAACTTATGTACTACACTCAAAAATAATTGTGTATGTACCTACCAGTTTTGTGAAAGACATATTGGTAGAGCCAAAAAGTGACATAAAAAGAGGGCGATGGCTCGCTAAAATCTAAGAATTCGATCTGGAAGTCAAACCGACCAAATTGATAAAAGGGAAAGGCCTGGCCAAACTCTTAGCTGAGTCAAATTTCAGAGCCCTAGATATCAATTTCCTGCAGGAAGGCGACGAAGACACGAACCTAAACGAGCTCGATGATTAAACAGGCCCAAACAAGATCGAAGAGAATTTCATATCGTAAGGATGGTATAGAGACATAGTGTCTTATCTGCTAACCCTAAAATGCCCAAATGAACTATCACCATCTAAAGCCAGAACTTTAAAACTCCATGCAGTTAAATAGTGTATCTCTGAGAGTCAACTATATTGGAAAGATCCATTCGCTTTCCTGTTAGTCTGTTTAGTTGAATCGGAAACTCGGCGGGTTATAGACGAATTTCATGAGGGAGTCTATGGGGGGTATCACGCATGGAGAGATACAACTTACAAGATCTTGAGGTCTGGGTACTACTGGCCAAAACTCTTTTCGGATGTCAATGCCAGAGTGTTGTCCTACAACCCTTGTCAACTATTCGCAGGTAAACAAAAGCTCCAAGCACTGCCTCTAGTTCCAGTCAAATCTGAAGCCCCATTTCAGCAATGGGGTCTAGAATTCATAGGCCAAATTAATCCCCATTCCAATGCTCAACACAAGTGGATCTTAACAGCTACATATTATTTTACTAACTGGGTGGAAGCCATTCCAACCAAAAGGGCAACAAACTCGGTGGTAATCAATTTCTTAGAAGACAATATTTTTTCAAGATTCAGTTGCCCCCAAAAGATAGTTACTGACAATGCCCAAGACTTCAAATCTATGGCTATGATCACCTTCTGTCAAAAGTATAACATCGTTCTTGGACATTCCACAACATATTACCCCCAGGGAAACAGATTGGCCGAGTCATCTAACAAGAGCCTGGTAAATATAATCTAGAAAGTATTGGATGAAAACAAAAGGTCTTGGCATGTACACTTAAAATACACATTGTGGGCGAACCGCATAAGCACAAAGAGGTCTATCGGCATTTCTCCTTTTCAAATGGTCTATGGGACAGATTTTATCCTACCTATAAACCTAGCACTACCAGTAATGAAGTTATGGCAAGATCAAAATGAAGAACCCAATCATGTCACCAGGAGAATTAATCAGGTGATTGAGGTTGAACAACATAGAGTCGAAGTAGATGAAAAGATGCAGAAGTACCAAGATGACATGAAAGCATTATTCGATTGCAAAGCAAAGGACAGAGAATTCCTCCTAGGTGATTTAGTGTTAAGGTGGGATGCAAGAAAGGAAGAAGCAACAAAACATGGTAAATTTGACCACCTCTGGTATGGGCCATTCAGTGTCTCGCCTCTGGAAGGAAAAAATTCTTTCCTACTAGAAAATATAGATGGAGAAGTCCTCAACGCCCCTATCAATGGGTGGTATCTAAAGCATTACATGATGTAACATTCGTCGGATTAAAAAAAAAAAAAAAAAATTAATTAATTATTATATATATTGTGTACATATATGTATTTTTTATTTAAACATTGCTCTTGATTTTCTTTTTTCATTCAGGAACATTCGACAAATTTCGGATAGCCCTGATAATATTCGTATTTACCTCTTACAGGATTCCAACTGCATACGAAACAAGCAGGAGAAGTAAACTGGAAGTCGGTGTCAGAAATAAATCGGCCTAAACAGGTGATACCTAAGAAATTTCATATTGCGCAAAGAAATTGAAATGAAAAGGTAAACAAAGAGATTTCTCCAAAGACATGTTCTAAAGGACTATTAAATAAAACTGAGGTAACCTCACTCTAACAGCAACATCAGCTAAATTGATAGATAACATAATTGTTTCTTGGTTTAATAGTCTATAAAAAATTAAGACAAATTAAATGATTCACCCATTTTGAAAGAGGTCAGTCAAAGTAAAGTATCCCTGAAAATATCTACAAGAGTCAGTTTTGAATTTTTGACCTTTGTATTTTCAGTCGGTAAGTCACTACCTGACATCCTTTCTATCTTCGGGTTTACCTGTTAAAAAGAGTCACCATCTTTCTGTTTCATATACGAAGGGATAAGAGTTTTTCGTTTCAACTTCATGAGCTTCAAAGAAGATTGTGGAAAGAAAGAGAGTCTTCACAGCTACTCGATCCCATGTTAAGTGAAGGAGCGTTTAGAGTAATCCTAACTTTCCTAGGCTTTTCAACAACATCGGATGATTGAAGCTTGCTCAAATAGAATGCCCTAAAAAAATTATTTTCCTTTCTCTCCCTAAGAACGAAGGTGTGGTGAAGGTCAAGGGAAGGTTGGTACCGAGTAATCAAAGTAAGGTGACAGACCTATAATGCAAAATATTACATAGATATCAGCCCTGATACAAACTGATTGCCCCCATCTTCGTGCTCTAAAAAGCAAATTATAATACAGGTGGTGAAAGGAAATTCAGAAATGATTTCCCCCACCTAGTCCAAGAGACAATGAAAGGAAATTCAGAGATGATTGCCCTCATCTCAGCATTTAAATGCATAAATTTTTCCGAAGTGGTGAAAGGAAATTCAGTAAAAGGGGCCAAATAACTTCACCAGGGTACTAAATAGGCTCGCTGGAAGTGAAGCAATATCTAAGATATATGTAAGGTTGTTATACATGAATATCACTCTACTCTAGTAATCAATGCTTTTTAGAACCTGATCCACATCCCAAATTCAGATGGGACTTCCCAATTAAAAACATATAATCTTATTCTTTGAAGCAAGCTGATAGCCGCAAGATTTGTTGTGTCTCCTAGGACTATTTCGATTGTCTTAAAGCAAACCTGAATTTAGTAGCGGGAAAGTTGTGAAAGGGACTACAACTAAGTTTAAGAAGAGTATTTGATTTTGAAAAATCTTTTCAAGATAAAGAACGAAGTCTCTTTTCCCCTTCGTTACCCTGTTCTCAGGAACCTTTCATCTGATTGAAGCTATTGACTCCATTTACCCAATATTGGCACTTGGTCTACTGTTCTTCCCTCCTTACATAAAGCCAGATCCCTATTTGGAGCCTATGTTGGAGCCGCCTTTGTTTTTCTAGCCCGTCACAAATTTCATTCTTAATGCTTGAAATCGAAAGATGGTTTTCGTATTTTCCCTCTGAGGTTTCAAAATCTCTGAAAGCTTTATCACGCGAGCATCGATAATTATTTTACTCTCGAGGCGAGTCCTACCTTTTGTAAAAATGTTTCCTCTTTTGTTCTACCTCGGGATCTCATAGGTTGGATAGTATAAGTCATGTAGTTCACACGCCCTGCGCTACAAAACAATGAAATCATTTTAATTTTTCACTCAGGAAAGTAACGAGGGTAAGGGTTTTCCGAACCCATGATTTAACGTCGTCGGGGTTTCACACCTCGGCATTCGCCAAACCCAAAAATTTATTGTCGTGGCCCCAATAGGCGAGAACATGAAGTCCTTATTTTAGTAACCGGGGTCACGGTTAAAAGTAAAAGCTAAACCATGGTAAAAAATTCTGTCGACATTTCGTCACCCGACGTTTTCCTTTTCAAAAGTTACACCGTCTATACCCCGACTTGCGAAATCACGATAAGGATATAAGCATAATTAATTAATCACTTAATCCAAGATTATTTTCCCTTTTAATTAAGTCATGTTATCGCGATCTTGCAGTTTCGTAGCTTGGCATGCAAACCTCCCGGAAACTTATTTTCAAAGCTCCGAGTCGCGATATGACGAATATAATAATTATGAAATTAATCGAGCCCCAAATCACGATTACCTTTTTATTAACCAAAATCGATCATCGCAGTATCGGGTGTTAGAGTCAAAATGTTAAAGTAAAATCCTTGATATAACAAGTACCGAAATATTGATTAACATTAGTAAAAACGGATTAATTAAGCTAAATTAGTGGATATCCCGTGTTTCGATGCTTGCACGATTTACGAGGTAAAATTTTCCTTTCCATACGCCAACTGACGTTTTAAACTGCCAAAATTTTATGGCATTAATGAGGAAATAGGGTAAATCAATGAATATAAGATCGGATTTTTATGGCAAAATTTATTTCTAAACATGATTTGACAAAATTGTTCTGAAAGGTACCGAGTTTTTGAATATATATAAGAGTTGTGGTTCATTATAAAAAATGTATTTTCATATCACACAGAGCACATTATCTCTAAGCAAACTGACTTCTGTATGTATACGTATTTCTATCGCAGAAGAGCTAAAATACAATCTCCAGCCATGGCTCCGCGAAAAACATCCAAAGCCAATGTTGAGGCTTCGGTACAAGGCTCAGACTATGTCGTTGATACTTCATCTCGAAGTATCGACTCAGTCCCGAATTGGTCGTTCGTTTCAGATGTTCTACAGGCAGAATTGGTGGATTATTCCGATGACTCCAGTGACAACAAAAAAGATGATATAACCACCAAGTACAAAATATTCATCTAATCCGAAATGCAGAAAGTAGCAGCCAAGCGATGATTTCTTCCATATTATGACATGGTCTGATGGGAATTAGACCATGTGGACATACCGACTAGAACCATTGTGAACGAGCAAAAAGTCACCATCGAGACTTTCAGGCTGGAACATCTACAAGTCATGTATAAGCTGCCCATGACGTCTGACTACACATATGGCACTGAATTCTTGGATGAGTTCAAGGGGAAGGAATGCTTACAATATAATAAAACCATGTCCAGTTTAGTAAAAGATTGAGTTTCGTACACTGCGAAGTTAAGAGTTGATAGCCATGGCATATATTCAATCGCTTCTTTAGAACCACAGTACAAATATGTAGCCATGATGACATGCAGGTTATACGGGAGAGAGGACACCTCACATTTTTTTCTTTCGTGGGTGCCTCTAATGTTTCAGGTCGCCGAAGGCAGTTCCTTCGACTGGGAAAAGATGTTTTTTGATATCTTGACCATTCGGGTCACAGAGTATCGGGCACAGAAAGAGAAAGGGAAGGCGTCTTCATTCTTCATGTCTGCATACATTATGGATGCAGTTTGTTTTTTGACACCATTTCCCTTAATGAGCTGGAGTTGGACTCCAGCAAAAGACGAACCCATACACATTGATCATGCAAAATTATGGGAAAACAAAGTGGAAAATTTTGTGTATGAAATCTTTAACTGGGTGATGGTGCCCCTGCATGTCACCATTTTTGGTCACCCTCCACACAGGATCTCGGACAGCATAGTAATGAATCTGAGTAGCATAGCAGACTGGTATGTAGAAGTAGATTTTTCATACCTCCGAGTTTTCGGTGCTTTGGTCCCCCCACATGCATTTCCATTGTTCATTCCCGACAAGTTGGCTTGTCGTGAGGTCTAGGCAAACAATAATTGGTGGTATAAGCAAAGAGCTTAAAGGATACTCAAAGAAGGTATGGCCACCTTTTCCTGTACATTTAAATTCATATTCTTTATTAGATTTCGGGCATGCCAAAGCTAAGGAAACAACCCTGGAAGACCTAAA
>WSFP011427256.1:0-22131 GCA_009831015.1 Picea engelmannii
TCATAAAGCCAAAGGGGCCGAAGCGTCGAAGCTCTAAAGTCCTGTAGTGGATCTACACTATAGATCCGGGGAAGAGTGCACGACTGTTGGTTTTGTTTGAAGATAGATCATAGCTGTTAGGTCGAGTCAAGAGTAAGAGGTAAGGCACATTGGTGAAAAAACAGATCTCAGCCGATAGATCTGTGTGTGGGTGGTTGTGAGTCGTATATCTCACAAAAGTTCTGATATTCGTCATTTGGGAGAAATGGAGTGTGCTGATGAAAAAACTCCTGAAGTCCAGAGTTAATCTAGACCATTCATCAAAAGAGACACGTGTCAGTAGATTGGCTAGTTCGGGAATTCATCGTTCGAGAGTAATAAGGTGTGATAGAGTGAACATTCCTGAAGTCTTGAAGTCTGGAGTTCATCGGACCATTCATTAAAGGAGACACATGTTAGAAGATTAGATTATTCGTCGTTCAACGTTCGAGAGAATTGGAGTGTGCTAGTGTGGAATATCTCGAAGCCCCGAAGCCTAAGGTCCCGAAGCCGAAGAGCCAAAGTGGTGTGGCATGATGATGTCACCTGGGGTGATGTGGACCTTTCCTAGACATTCCATGTGCCACCACCTTAAATGTTGAAAGTTGTACTATGTGGACCCCAGAAGGTAAAGAAGTTCGGGAGTTCGAAGTTTGAGAGATTTGAGGAATGCAAGTGTAAAATATTCCGAAGCCCGAATTCTCGAAGTCCCAAAGTGACGTGGCCTGCTGATGTCACCATGGATGATGTGGACACATGGGATGTGTGCCACATGTTAGTGAGTTAAGAACATTTGGAAGATAGAAATTCCAGTTAGAACGTGACACATGTCACCCGTCATATTGGGCCACATGTCCGCTTCTAGTATTTCACCACGTGGCACTCCTCTCGAGCATGAATAGTGGGGCCCTTGATGAATACATAAAGTAGTTAAAACCTCAGTGAAGAAGTTAACTAGATCAGGCCCATTATAAATTGACCCCAGTAGACATGTGGCACCAGATCGTGAAGTCTGAAGACTTGGTACTCCAAAGGAAAGGTGTTATAGTTAGCATTGAGTATAGAACTCCCAAAGGCTTGAAGGCTAGAGTTAATCTCAACCGTTTGTCATAGGGGACACGTGGCATCAGATTCCAAGGTCTAGAGACTTGGTACTTTGGAGGAATTGTGTTCAAGTGTGAAGAATCCCAAAGGTCCAAAGGCCGGAGTCTACCTCGACCGTTGATCACGGAGGACACACGGCAACAAATTCTGTAGTTCAGATATTGGGCACTCCAGAGGAATTGTGTTGCATTTTGCATAGAGTCAAGAAATCCCAAAGGCTGGAGTATATCTCGAACGTTGATTACAAGGGACACATGGCATCAGATCCCAAGGTCCAGAGATTTGGTACTCCAGAGGAAATTGTGTTGCAATTGCTTGAGTCAGGAACTCCCAGAGGCTAGAGTTAATTCCCACCGTCGACTGATAGAGGGAACATGGAGGCAGATGTAGTAGTCTGAAGACTTGACACTCTGGAAGAATTGAGAGTATGAACAGTTCAAAACTCCCAAATCCGAAGTCCCGAAGTTGATCATGGTCATTGGTTATCAAAATGGCGCAAACCGTTGATGTGTTGGCTGTAAGTTTGCCAATTCAACACTCTAAGAGATTTGTTGTGATGCGCTTTGGAAACCACTGAAGCCCGTAGTCCCGAAGCTCCTATCCACCGTAGATCCATTGTTCTTCGTGAGTTTTCCAGTTCAATGTTCTATGATGTTTGTGATGTGTGGAAAGGGAAACCTTCGAAGCTCTGGAGCCCCGAAGTTTCAAGGCTCCGGATAAGCACCCACCTATTAGCACTTGGTCATAGGTGTGGTCACATGTGAATTAAGGGCTGAAGAAAAAGGGGGCTAGTGCCTGAAAATGTTGTAGAACATAACAAGGCTTGGAGATAGAGCCGTGGAGATTCCTAATCGACCAAGACCCGTAGAAAATGGAATCTGATATTTTTTGAATCATATTGGTTTATGTTATTCTGGAAAATTATTAAAGACTAATAGCCTGACAAAATTTGGTTGACTTCACATTTTGCAGAGTTAACAATTGTCAGAACCGAACAGACTTGTCCCATAGTGCGGAGAAATGGAGGAGGCACAAGACGCTTACAATCTGGAGGATGAAGTTAGAGGAATGTATTTCCATTTGGGAGTTTAAGGAACAAACTCCAATGGGCATGGATAAGAAATAGATAAAGATGTGGGCATGATGAAAATCATTAAAAATTTGCAAAAAGGTGTCCAAATTCACCAGGTAGCTAATGAAAGGCTTAAGAGATCCAAGTAGCAACATGAAGAATTCAATAAGAATTTAATGCGGAGCCTGGAAAGAATTGAAAAGAAGTTGGATAAGGGAAGTGGATCCAACGAATCAGGGAGCCACAGGTCCCCCAATGAGGAAAGAAAAGAAAGAAGTACTAGCAGACATCACCAACACTCCCAAAGGCACTCCAAAAGGAGGTCACATAGTAGTTCAAGTCCATATCCTAGTAGAAAGCATGGGGGATCTGAAGTGGATGAACTAAAGGGTGAAATGACTAAGATCAAACCTCCTACTTTTGATGGAAGGCACCAGAAAGATGAAGATGCTAAGACATGGCTACTTGGCATGAGGAAATATTTCCAATTTCAAAATTATTCCTCTCATGCAGAAGGAAGAATTGCAATCTATCAGGTATAAGGAAAGGAATCCACGTGGTGGGATCAACTTGTGCAAGTGCAACACATCAGAGAGAAGAATGTTACATGTAAGGAATTCAAGAGACATTTTGAAAAGAAATACTTAACCAAGAGATACTATGACAAAAATATGAAAGAGTTCTTTGAACTTAAATTGGGAAACATGAATATAGATGAATATGAAAAGAGATTTCTATAGTTATTGAAGTATGTCTCTTTCATTAAGGATGAGACAGTTAATATCCAAAGATATCTGAGTGGGCTACCATATTTCATTAGTGACAAAATATGGTATGACAATCCTAAAACTATGGAAGAAACCATAAGGAAGGAAAAGTGTTTATATGATCAACATAAAGGAAAGCCTACTTTCCAAAAATCTTGGGAAGACAAGAGGAAGTTTAAGAGGGATCAGAGGCAGAAGGGGAACAAGCCACCATTTTTCAGGAATAGTCCTCAAGGACAACCAATTTTGAGAGAGCCCAGGATGGCTGAAGGGTTGGGAAAAGGCCAAGGTAGACACCTATGCAATGTTGGGTCTATAAGGAGATCATAAGTATAGAGATTTCCCTCATAGAAAGGACAAGGTGAGAGCTGTTCACAATGTTCAACAAGTAGAAACAATGGAGGATATGGGAAAAAGAGTACCAAGAATCTATGCAGCCCTGTACAACAAGCAAGTTGAGTTTCAATCACACATGATTGAAATCGAAGGTATGATCAATAACCATGCCCTTACTATTTTAATTGATTCAGGGGCTAGTCATAGCTATGTAGATCCCAAGGTAGTGGAAATATTTCAATTGTGAATAATCAAGCATGGGAAATCTTGGCTAGTGCAGCTGGCTACAGGAGCCAAGAGAAAGGTTGTTGAGTTGGTTAAATCATGTCCAGTGGGAATGAATGGACTGAGTACCAAGACATATTTGAAAATCTTTCCTTTGGGATCATATGACTTCCTAATTGGTATGGATTGGTTGGACCAATACCATGCCATATTAGACTGTCATAACAAGGAATTCACTTTCCTAGATGGGGAAGGAAATCAGAGAGCAGTTTAAGGAATTCCCAAGGAAGTTATTGTCTAAGAAATCTTAGAAATGCAGCTAAAGAAGTGTTATAGGAAGGGATTCCAAATATTTGCAACCCATATGGATGAAGAACCTATGGATAAGGTGCCAAAATTGGAGGATCATTTAGTCCTAAAATATTTTGATGATGTGTTCAAAGAAATACCAGGGCTACCCCCAAAGAGAGATAATGATTTCTCTATAAATTTGATGCATGGAGAAGCTCCAGTATCAATGACTCGTTAACAGATGAGCACACCAGAAGTGAAAGAACTGCAAATGTAACTTGAATAAATTTTAAACAAGGGGTACATATGCCCAAGTGTGTCACCTTGGGGTGCCCTAGTGTTATTTGTGAAGAAGAAGGATGGGACCTTGAGATTGTGCATTGATTTCAAGTAGCTAAATAAGGTAACTATAAAGAACAAGTATCCTCTACCAAGGATTGATGATCTCTTCGATCAGTTGAAGGATGCAAGGATATTTTAAAAGATAGATCTCAGGTTAGGATACCATAAGGTAAGGATTAAAGATGAAGACATAAAAAATACGACCTTCAGGAAAAGGTATGGTCATTATGAGTTCACAGTGGTGCCATTTGGGTTATCAAATGCACCATCTATTTTCATGTGCTTAATGAATGGTGTTTTCTGAGAATATTTATACAAGTTTGTCATTGTCTTTTTGAATGACATTCTTGTATATTCCAAGACATAAGAAGAGCACAAGAAACACTTGAGGATGGTGTTACAGGTGCTAAGAGAGCACCAACTGTTTGCTAAGTTGAGCAAGTGCTCATTTTACCAAAGTCGAATTCACCATTTTGGGAATATAATATCCGAAGAGGGAATAATAGTAGACCCTAAAAATATTGAAGTCGTTAAGGGTGGACAACACCTAAGAATGTGACAAAATTCAGGTCCTTCATGGGTCTAGCTAGCTACTACAGGATATTCATTGCAGGATTTTCGAGGTTTGCTTACCCAATTAGTTCCTTGCAAAGAAAAGGGGTAAAATTTCAATGGACATAAGAATGTGAAAATATCTTCCAAAAATTGAAGCAATTGTTAACCAATGCTCCAATTTTGTAGATTGCATATCTGAATGAAGAGTTCACGGTTTGCAAAGATGCATGCAAAGAAGGGCTGGATGGATCTCTCAACCATAATGGGTTTGTGATATGTTTTGAATCCAAGCAATTGAAGTAGCATGAAAGGCTCTACGCCACTCACGATTTGGAGTTGGAAGTCATAGTTCACGCCTTAAAGAAATGGAGAAACTACCTCATGGGAAAGAGGTTCGAGATGAGAACAGACCATAATGGTCTGAAATATTTGTTTGAACAACATACTTTAAATTCCAGGAAAAGCAGATGGTTGGGATTCCTCTGTGAATATGAATTTGATATCAAGCACATCAAAGGAAATGAGAACAAAGTGGTTGATTCACTTAGTAGGAGAGTGCATCAACTACATGCTACAACCATCAACATGTATCAAACCGATCTTAAAGAAAAAAAATTGGAAGCTGCGAAAGCAGATTTGTAGTACATGGAAATGGTAACAAAGTTACAACAAGGTAAGATGCTACAAAAAATATAATATTATAGATTGGAAGTGGATGGAATACTCATGTACGAGAATATAATTTATGTACCTAGTTCTCACGAATTGAGGAGTATGATCTTGAAAGAGATGCATAATGTGTCTTATGATGGGCACCCTAGATATCAGAAAATAGTGGCAGCAACCAAGAGCCATTACTATTGGCCAGGCATGAAGAAAGAAATTGCAGAATACATCGCCAGATGTATGGAGTGCCAAAGGGTCAAATTTGAGCATGGACACCCAGCTAGGTTGCTACAACCATTACCCATCCTTGAGTGGAAGTGGGAAGTGGTGAAAATGGATTTCATCATAGGATTACCCATAAAAAACAAGCAACATGATTCCATCATGGTGGTGCTGAATAAGCTTATAACAAAGGCTGCCCATTTTATTCCATTGAAAAATACTCACAAGGCAACTGATGTTGCTAATATTTATATGAGGGAAGTAGCACGATTGCATGTTATTCCCAAGACAATTGTGTCTGAAAAAGACCCAAAATTTACCTCAAAGTTTTGGAGAGGATTATTCAAGGGGTTTAGAACAAACCTAAACTTCAACACAGCTTATCATCCTGAGTCTGATGGATGAACAAAAAGAGTAAATCAAGTGATAGAAGATATGTTAAGAATGTATGTTATGGAAAAACCATCCATATGGGAAGAATACCTACACTTGGTAGAGTTTGATTACAACAATGGGTGCCAAGAATCACTGAAGATTAGCCCATTTGAAGCACTTTATGGGAGAAAGTGCAACACACCAATAAGATGGGATAACCTAGCTGATAGAGAAATAATTGGGCCAGATTTTCTCAGGGAAATGGAAGAGAAATTGTTAAATATAAAGCATAATTCGAAGGCTTCCCAAGACAAGAAGAAAAGCTATTATGACAAAGGAAAAACCCACAGAGAGTTTAAAGTGGGTGATCATGTTTTCTTGAAGGTGAAAGCCAACAAAAGTTCCTTGAAGCTGGGTAACTGTTCCAAGTTGGCATCCATATATTGTGGACCATTTGAAATTCTAGAAAGGATTGGACCAACAGCTTATATGCTTGCATTGCCTGCATTCATGACTATTCATAACGTATTTCATGTCTCATTGCTCAATAAATATATACCTGATGCTAATCATGTGATTGATTGGAATGTGATTCAGGTGGAGCAAGAAGGTGCTTTACAAGTGCATCTGGTGCACATACTGGATCGGAAAAGAAAGCAACTCCGGAATCGAGCCATAAGGATTGTAAAGGTCCAATGGATTTGGTACGGTCCCGAGGATGCAACATGGGAGCACGAAGATGATATGCGAGAAGAATACCCACATATTTTTAAAGATTTTGAAAATCTTGTTGATGTTGTGTAAATGAGTTTCACTAAGGACAATGCAAAAATAAGGGGAGGGGATTGTAATATCCCAAGGCCAATCCCCGATTGTAATTATGAATGTAACATGTTTTGTAGGATGGCGAGACAAGTAATTATAAGCTGGTAGGATTATGTGTTTATTAGGCCGAAGATCCTAGATGTTAAAGGCCAAGAGCCTGTTTTGTACTTGTAAATATTCATATTATTAATATAACAACATCATTGTGTGTAGACTGACCATGAAGAAAGTGTATGGGGGAATAAGCTCCACTAGGATGGGTAAGGGAGGGGGGGTGAGAGACTAGGAAAAGGGGCTAATCTTGAGGGCTTAACCCAAGGGAATATTATAATTTATTTCCTTAAATTACTAAAGTTTGGGAAATAAACTCAATTATCCTATGTTCCTTTGGGGAGAGGAACGAGTTCCAAGTGGAGAGGAACATGCTCTTGGAGATCCAAGTGTCATCCAAGATGCATGCATATTTATGGGGGGGGATTATCACCATTCTCATGATTCATACCTTTCTGACCATCCATTGCTCGGATTCACCCACGCACTAAGCAAGCACGCAGTGAGTCAGTCCGCCATTGTTGAATCGTAACCATCATGAACCTCTGCAACAAGTCCGAACTGATATCTTACTAAACCCGTACCCTACGAGTTTCCTGTGTTTCATCATTTCTCCACATCCAATTTCTATTGTTGTCATCACCTTGGCCGTGTGTTGAGAAGTGGGAGTGAAAAAGTAAGTTGGCAGGCCCATGGATAGAGGAAGCAGGCTGTCAGACCTATGAGATACTCTCTCCAGGTGAGAGAGGTTGATGTGATTAAAGAAGCAGGTTGTCAGGCCTATGAGAAACTC
This sequence comes from Picea engelmannii, assembly GCA_009831015.1. Lineage (NCBI taxonomy): Eukaryota > Viridiplantae > Streptophyta > Pinopsida > Pinales > Pinaceae > Picea > Picea engelmannii. The sequence continues at coordinate 7,643 of WSFP011427256.1, forward strand.
TCTCCATGTGAGAGTGTGTGTTGAGGAAGTGATTTCTCCTATGAGAAACTCTCTCCAGGTGAGAGAGTGTACTGAGGAAGTGAGTTCTCCTAGAGGGAGTCTAGTAGCAGCTACAAATATCTAAGAATTTTGTATGGAATGTTGCTAAAGCACTAGAAGGGAGGTGGAGTAGCCGATGGAATGTGTGATACTGAACATGTACACTCCTAGGGTGGGACAAGCATGTGGGGAATGAGAGTCTGTGAGCGATGGGTGTAAGTGGCTCCTTGGAGGAAATCCTTCCTGTAGTACTATGAAACTTCCTGTTGTCCCTGCCTAGCCTAGGAATCCCTTGCCCGGTGGAGTTTAGTCCCAACTCGTGGGTGACCCAATGTTGAGAGTGATGAGAAGCGTAGTCTAAGGCTGGGAGGTTCGTGGAAGGTCTACACGCAGTTGGTGTACTTCAATTAAGAGATAAGTATCATTTATTTTCTTAATGGTTAAATGATGTATTTTAGTGAATCTCCATGATTCTTGTAATAATATTATGTGTTCAGTTGCATGTATGTTTCCACATTATCTCTTTTATTTCTTTTTAAGTTTATATGTGTTTTATTCCACAAAATATCTCTCTCTTCCATTGCCCAACAAGTCTATGTCTGGGCATGGAAAATTTTAATTACCTATAAAAGATCTTAAGACTGTGTGTGTCTGAGGTAGTGTTACCCGATAGAGGTTGATGGTCAGGGACGTTACAAAATGGTATCAGAGAAAGAATATGTTTACAGAGTGATGTTTCCCGACTTGTTGGTGGCTAGCGACATTACAAAGGAGAAGGATAAGAAACTCAAACTCAGAATGAAAAAAGGATGTCAAGTAGTCAGACTACAAGAAACTCAATATAAACGAGAGAAATCAAAGGAGAAAAACACTCCAAACCCCAAAAAATAAGATTCTATCCCCAATATGGTTGCCAATTTTGATACGAGGAAAACATCTCTATGGCTAGGGGTAAACCACAACAGACAAAAATGACTGCAAAAATAAACTATAATCTCAGGTATGTTATATTATTAAATAAATATGCTAGCAAGACAAGATAAAAGGCCTACCTCGTCCAGACGTTCGATGAATTCCATCATTGAGCACTTGAATCAAAGCAATATACCTGCAACTTGTCTTCAACAACCAAGAAACGTAAGCATATGGTGATAATATATAATGTTATCACATTCAATATCATAATCCATCAACATTCATAACAAATATGCCCATGGAATAACAATACAAATATTTGCAAGATATTAATTGAATGAGAAAAAAGTATTTCTATTAAAATGTAATCAATAGAAGTGAATGAATTACAAACTTCTGTGTCGGCATGGTTCAGAACTGAGAAGCTAAGTCCCTTCTAGTTGGTCCTCCACAACTTCAATCCTCCACCAAATGCAAGCTCATATAAGAGAGACAATGAGGTTGTCAATCAAGTAGGGAAGAAATTGGGGGTTGAACAATGTGTTCAAACTTAAAAGGATAAAGGAATGCAGACTCAATATCAAGTGAATAATTTCTCCAGAGTAACTTTGCTCTCAAAGTTGAATTCTTCTCCTCTTTTCCATACCTCAGATTTGGCCCATTTATATCCTTCAAGTGGAACTAAAGGGCCGATTCGGAACATTTCCAATATATGGAAGGTCAAGGACCATGGATCTCATGACGTGACATTGAAACCCGACACCATTTTTTAATTTTGGCACAAAACCCAATGTACATGGGCTGTAGTGGTGCAACCTGCATATACACATGTTGTATAATAGATAGGGCACGCATATGTGGAAAAATAATGTTTTTATCTCCGGGATTTGAAAAAAGGGACTTCAAGTCTTCATAGGGAAATGGAAAAAGGCCCTCTGTGCAAGTTTGCATAGGGTGAGGCAAATCTTTCTATAACAATAGTTTATTTCTCATATTCCCTCGATGGTCTCAGAAGAGGATAATTTGTCTTTGAATAAGAAGGTTATAGAGGAGGAAATATTGGCATCCTTAAATCAATTTAACTCAAAAAAATCTCCAGGGCCTGATGGATTCATTGCCCATTTCTTTAAGAGGTGTTGGTCCATCATTTAATTTGACTTGATTAGAATGATTCAGTATGTGCATAAATATGCTTAGATGGGAGGATCCAATAACTCAACCTTTTTGGAACTTATTCCAAAAGACAAGAATGCTTCCTCCTTTGATAGATTTTGCCCCATATCTCTATGTAATGTATCTTACAAGATCATGGAAAAAATTATTTCCAACATGATTAAACCTATTTTAAGTCGACGCATTCTCTCAAATAAAGGTGGCTTTGTGGAAAAAAGGAAAATATGAGATAATACTATTATGGTACAAAAGGCCATTCATTCGAGAAACATTTGAGGGGAAAAAGGTATGATTATTAAAATAGAGATGGATAATGCTTTTGGTAGGGTCAAGCATAGCTTTATTAATGCAGTTTTGAAGAAATTTGGATTCGATCGGGATTTCATAACCTGGATAGGCTCTTGTATCAACAATCCATGGATATCCCCCCTAATTAATGGTCAGCCAAAAAATCTATTTAAAGATTCTTGGGGATGATTTCAAGGTTGTCCTCTCTCCCCTCTACTCTATGTACTAATGGTTGAAGCACTAAATATAAGATTATAATGGGAACAAAGCTCAAGTGAAATTCCCGGTCTCCAGATTTTCAGAGGGGTAAAAAGAATTAATCATTCACAATTTGTTGATGACACATTTCTTTTTGGAGGGGCATCAAGAGTTATAGCTCACATATTCAAATATATATATAGGATCACTTCACTCAGGTATTAGGTGGGATAATCAATAATAAAAAAATCCAGTTGTATTTCTGGAACATTGGTGCTCATTCATTAATGGGTATAGCCAATATATTTCAATTTCCATTCACAACCAACTGGAAATATTTTAAATATTTTGGAATGTCGATCTATTTGAAATCACTTCTCGAGGATCTTGGAAAATCATTCTTTAGACAATTAAAGAGAAGTTTGAAATATATGGGGAGCCATTTGGATGAATCTTCCAATTCTCCTCATTATTAGCTTATGTTGGTATTAAAAATGCATTAGCACAAGTTATTCACAAATTTCTTTGGAAAGGAGGAAAATCAAATTCAAAATGATTTATGTTGGCCCTTGACCAAGTTTTGAGGATCCTTGGTCATGTTTGACCTACTTTTGGGACTTCGACAGACTATCAAAGGTGGAGCACAAGTCAAAGCAGAGATCGTGGGATCTCGGTCTATTTTTATGGATTTTTGGGTTTTGGGCTTATGTAACGGGAATGGGGATGTCGGCCCATGGGTTTACCCATGTTTAGGCCCATTTTGTAATGTATAAATAGATATCTAGGTGATGTAAGAAGAGGCCAGAGTGTGATAAGTGCTAGAGTTTGATCTATGTGATCGAATGAGGGACAAGTATGTGATGGTAAGTGCTAAGGGTTAATTGCTAGGTGCAAGTGGTAATTATAATTGCTTTGTGCATACTATGTGAGACTTGCAGAGCTAAGTGCAAGTGATTGTAAGAGATTGTGGAAGGTGTTGTACTTCAGGGAAGGAGGATCTATAAAGGTGCACAGATATCCTGTCCTCTGCAGAGTAAGATATCATGGCTCTGTGTAGGTAGAAGATTGACATAAATAAATAAAGAAGAAGAGTTGGTGGACGTAGCCCCAGGGTGATGGTGAACCACGTATATCCTGCGTTGTGATTTATATGTGCTTTATGGTTGTTCTCTTGTCTATGTGATTAAATGATTAGTGTACTAATGTATTCTTAGAGGAATCTAATATGGTAACTTAGTGCTGAATAATGTGAATAAATGCTAGGTCTGTTCTATGTTGGTATGCTTAGTACTTGAATATATTGGATCTGTATAAATACTGTGTTGATCTATTGTTATGGTTTAGCTGCGCTCTAAACTAAGGATGAATATTAATGAACTGTAACTGCTAAGTTCTTTGTAAAGGTGTTAAAATCACAGATCTATGTTCCATCTGTTGTTCCTGAGTCTGTACTTAAGGCTCAAAAGTACAGTGTCAAGGCATCCGAAAGTATGAAAGGTCGATAAAGGATTATACTAACCTTCGGTATAAGAAACTTAATGAAGGTTTCTACGTTCTCGCTGCCTATCTTCCCACTGTTCCTGAGTAGTAATATCTTGTTCAATGGCTTCCCATGAACGTTCCAATTCCTCCCGGGTGTTCGCAGTTCTAAGGACTGCGTCGAAGAGATTTAAAGTGATATGTATTTGATTAGATAGTCCGGGTTGAATGTTAGGTTGAGTTGCTGCAGGGACAGTCATTGAGGAACAGTACCAGTATGGAAATGATTTTTAAAGAGAGATTTTATTTGTTGTTTCAATTCGGACGAAGTAAAGAGAAACTTTTGCATGAAAAAACGAAATAAGAATGCAAATTGAAGTCCCTTTCCTGTAACTGTATTGTTTTTGGTAAAAATAACGTGAGATGGGAGAAAAACATTTATCTGTAGATAACGCAAAGCTCCTGTTAGTGGAAAACTCACGTATATACAGAAGAAGAAAATGACATGAACATAATTGACATAGTGTGAATAAACATAAAATTCTGTAAATGTAAATTGGTCTTACACCCACTGGTAGCTGGTGCAGAGGAAAGACAAGAGACAATTACAGAAAAGATGAAATCCCTTCACTATAGTAGTGGTCATACTAAATTATAGTGACACACATCAATTATGTAGAGAAAAATGAAAAGAAACAAAAAACATAATGAAACAAACTTGCAACACAGTCGTGACAGAATCGAGAATCTTCAAATTTGCTTGTATTGACTTCCTTCATGCAAAAACTCTATTACAATCGATCTCAATAAAGTGTCGCCCCTTATCTCTTCTTTTTGTGATGTATTTATACAAAATTTGCCTCTCGGTTCAGAAGATCCCAATTACTCCATCTGTCCGAATCCGTTTTCAAAAAAGTGTCAGGTGCTTGTTTTTGCTTAGATTTAATACATATGATACATTTGTCCAAAAAATGAAATACAAGCTGTGAAAGTTTTGCATTGACAGCTGGGGGGAGCGAAATAACTCCCTTTCACCTATTCTATCTTCAAGAAGTGCTAGGTGCTTGTCCTCGCATGGATTCAGTGTACATGATACACTTGTCTACAAACTGAGTCACAAGCTGTGAAGGCTCGGCTTGACAACTGGCTTCGGAAAAATAGCACTCTCGGGCCAACTGTGGAAGTTTATCATCTATTTGTACATTGACGAGTTCAAGAGCGCCGAGTTGTGCACTAGGCTGAATCAAATGTTTGTCGATTTGAGCCGGGTCTACCCTATCCATCCTAGAGATTTCTGCTGAATTCCTCTCATTCTTCTCCTTCATGTCGAGAGAAATACGATCTCTATTCATTTGTCTCAGCGCCCCTGTGTCGCCTCCAATCTCCATCCCTAACAGCTCACCATTTATGGCATTGCAGGCTTCTGCTAATGAATTTGTCACCTTTTGAGCCTACTCCTTGCTTAAAGTAATATCATGTTCCCAATTCTTTAACAAGATATTACCGCTAGTTTGTTCAGAAATGGTGATCCCGGGAGGCCCTGAAAACCTGTTGTTAGTCGCTATCACTGCCTCTTGAAAAGCGACCCGAGTAGCCTCCGCATTTTTTTCTTTGTCAATCAGATTCTCAGAGATCCGATGTATTAACAAACAGTCTTCTCGAATCTCTCCTACTTTTTTCAGCAGATTCTATTGAGCGGAGGAGATCTTGCTCCAAATATCGATTGCTCGGGATTTGACAATCTCGATGTTGATTACCTTGCTTTCTGCGACCTCCAACTGAGCCTGCAGCTATGTGATCATATCCCTCTGCTGACCCGATTGTACCCGACCATCTCGGATCGTAGAATTTGCTTGTTCCATCTTGGTCTTGAGGACTTCAATTTCTTTCTTATCGGCCAATCGGGCCAGCTCTATTTCTCTGCTTGCTTGACTCTTAGCGCTTTCTGCTGCCGAAGCCACCCTGGCCTCAAGAGTCTTGATCAGGCGATTTTTTGCTTTGAGCTACTTCTTTAACATTTCGACCGAGAATTGATTTGCCGTCGCATACGCTCCTAGCGTTCCTGCAATCTCCATGGAAAATTCATCTTTCCTTTTATTCATCCCATAGGTCATCACTTTGAATTTTTTAACAGTGGACTCTCCCTCTTGATAAAATTCTCACTTCACTACAGCTTTCCTCTTTTTGTCAAAAAAGAATTCATTAGGAGAGAGTTCCTCCACCCTTATAGGTCTCAGTTCTTCACCAAAAATCCATCCTTCCTGTATGTTTCCTTGCGTTGACTGCAAAGGGGTGACAGAGGTGATGGGTTCCCCGATTTGCTTTGCCGCTTTCCCTGGTGTACTGAGTAGATCTTGCTCTTTCGGGGGATCAGAGGTCTTCGTCCCTGCCTCTAGATTCTGAGTTTCTGGTGGGTCTGTGTCTTTTATTTCTACCTCCGGACTATGCTCCTTGGGAGGGTCAGTAGTCTCTTTTTCTGTTTCAGGATTCTCCTCCCGCTCAGGACTCTTCTCCTTTTCTCAATTCTTTTCCTGCTCAGGACTCTTCTCGTGCTCCCCTTCCTGACGTTTTTCGGGGTTAGAGGTTTTCCCCTCAGAACTTTCGGCCTCTTTTTCTTTATCCTTGGAAATTCCCAAACCTCCCAGCACCACGGGGAGACATCGTTTCCTATGCTCCTGAAATTTTAAAACTGAGGCCCTATCTTCGGGTGCTAGGGATATGATTCAAAATTGCACCTCCGAATAGGACCTCTCCCCTCAAAAAACATCATCCGAGGGAGAACATTCATGCTCGAACCTCTTTAATCCACAATTTCCCAAATGAGTGCTTACAATTCCCTGAGGATCATTCTTTTTGTACTCAATAGAGACTAAGCTCAAGTCTTCTATGGCTGCAGCCTCAGCCTTAGCATGTCCGAAATCTAGTAAGGAATAGGAATTTATCCTAACAGGGAAAAACAGCCATAGCTTCTTTGATGACGCTTTGAGCTCTTTGCTCACTCTGACGATTACTGTTTGTCGAGCAATCTCACGACAGGCCAACTTGTCGGAGATGAACAACGGTAGTGCCAAAGGAGGAACAACAGCTCCAAACACTCTAAAATAGGAGAATTATTCTTCCATGTACCAGTCCGTGATACGACTTAGATTCACAGCAATGCTATCTGAGATGCGAGGTGGCGAAAGACCAAAAATGGTGATGTGTAGGGGCACCATCACCCAATTGAAAATCTCATAAATAAACTTATTTGTGTTATTTTCCCACAGCTTATCATGGTACTCATGTACAATCTTCTCATGGGTTGGACTCCAAGCCCAATTCATTAAAGGAAAAGGCGTCATGGAGCATATTGCGTCCATGATATACGTGGACATGAAGAATCCGGATGGTTTTCCGGTTGCTTTTTGCTCCCGGTACTCGGTGACCCTGTTGAGAAAACTATCGAAGAGCATTTTTGCCCAATTGAATGAGGAACCTTCTGCTACTCGAAAGATGAGAGGTACCCACTGGATGTAAAAATGTGCGGTATCTTCCAATCCGAAAAGCTGACAAGTCATCATCTCCACATACAGAAACTGTGGCTCCAATGAAGAAATCAAATACACACCCTTGTCGTTCACTCTGAATGTCACGGAACGCGACACCCAATATTTTATCAAGCCTAGCATGGTTTTGTCATATTCTTCGCACTCTTTCTTTTTGAAGTCCGCCAGGAATTATTTGCCATATGTGTATTCAGAAGTTGCTGGGAGCTTATACATAGACTGGATATGCTCCAGCCTAAAAGTCCCGATCATGGCCTGTCAGTCATTTATGATAGTCCTGGAGGGCAGGTTGATGTGATCCAATGCCCATCGGATCATGTCGTAGTATGGGAGCAACTGAGGTCTGGTCGCAACCAGGTGCATTCCTGACTGAACAATTGTCTTGTACTTAGTGTTCAGGTCGTCCTTCACAATATCATTGTTATCATCATCAGAGTCTGCATAGTTTACCAGCTCGGATTGTAGAATGTCTGAAATAAACGACCAGGTGGGTACCGAGCCACCTGTCCGAGGTGAAGTATTTGAGACGTTGTCTGGACCCTGTGCTGCAACCTCGACATTTGCTTTCGCTGCTCTCCTTGGCGCCATAGTTGTAGCTTGCTTTTTTGCTCTTCTGCAATAGACCTGTGTATACATGCAGAAATGAGTTCCCTTGGAGAAAAGTGGGCTCTGTGTGCTTATGAGAAATGTTAAAAATAGAATGAAACTCTCACATATATTTGAAAATCATGTACGTTTGAAATAAGTCTGTCAAATCGCAAATAAAACCAAATTTATTATATAAATCCGATCTTATTTATTCGTAGATTTACCCTAAATCTTCATTAATGTCATCAATGTTTGACGGCTTGACAGGCAGTCGGGTTATGGAGCAAGCAGCTACATCGTGAAGTGTGCAAACCTCGATGCACGGGACGAATCTCATTTAAATATAAAAAATCAAATCTTATGGACTTAAATCATTTCCTCGCTTTTCGCCGCATCGTGAATTTCCCTTTAACATTATGACTTTACAACTCGCGAGACTGCGAGTGCCGATTTAGCTTAATTAACAATAACCGTGATTTGATGCATCCTTAATTATATAATTAACTTAATCGCCATATCGCGACTCGGGAATTCGAGGACATATTTTTGGGAAAATGATATGCCGAGTCGCGATATCGCGATGTAGCGATAATTAAGGTTCGAATTAAGAGAAGGAAATCTTAGATTAGGCGACTAATTAATCTTTCCATAATCATATCGCAACTTCGTGAATCGGGGTTTTGGACACTTTAACTTTATGAAAGAAAGTGCCGAGTGGCGATGTGCCGAGAACTAAAACTAACCATGATTAGTTTTTTACCTTTAGTTCTCGACCAAGGTTCTCACAAAAGTTATCGTGTTCTCGGCTATCGGGGATGTAAGGAAAAAAACTTGGGTTCGACGAGTGCCGAGGCGTGAAATACCGACGATGTCTAATCAAGGGTTAAAGGTTTTACCATAGTCAATGCCTTGGGCAAAAAATTTGAAAAACGAGTTCGCAGTTTCGCGACTCGGGACTTGCGAATTCAAAAATTAAAGTGTCTGATTTGTGATATCCGACTTGCGATATTCCAAAATAAAACAAAAAAAAGAAAACATACTTGCGAAAAATAGATCTTTTCTTTTGAAAGTGAAAAAGCATTGCTATTCAGGCGACAAGATTTCAGAGTCTTATGATTTCGGAAGGAAATGAAAAACAACTTTAGATCTCAAGTATCAAACGTTGAAAATTGCGCGAGGTGAAAAAACAAGGGCGGCTCCAACATAGGCTCCAACTAGGGATCCCACTTCCCTGTGAGGCGGGAAGAACAGTAGACCAGGTGCCAAAATTGGGTAAATGGAGTCATAGGCTAAAATCAAGAGAAAAATCCAAGGAAAAAGATAGAAAGGGGGAAAAACTTTCGTTAGATAACCCAAATTTTTTTTCGAACTCATATACTCTTTCCAAACACAGATGAAGTCACCTTCGCAATTTTCCCTTTCTCACTACTAAGTTTGGGGAACGCCTCAAGACAATCGTAACGGTCCTAGGATATTCAACAGGTCTTGTGATTCTCAACTTGCATCAAAAGAATGATATTATATAATCTAAAATAGGGAAGTCCCATCGGAATTTGGGGAAATGATCAGGTTTTAAGAAAGCGTTGATTACCAGAGTTGATTGATGTTTATGTATAACAGCCTTACAGATCTCTCAGAAATTGCTCCACTGCCAGCGAGCCTGTTTAGTACCCCGGTGAAGTTGTCTGACCCTTTTTCACTGAATTTCTTTTCACCACTTCGGAAAATATTTATGCATTTAAACGCTAAGACGAGGGAAATCATTTCTGAATTTCCTTTCATCGTCTTAATGGACTAGGTGGGGGAAATCATTTCTGAATTTCCTTTCACCACCTGTCTCAGTATTTACTTTTAAAACACAAAGATGGGAGCAATCAGTTTATATCAGGGCTGAGATCTGTGTAATATTTTTTATCGGAGGTCTGTCAACTTATTTTGATTACTCGGTATCAACCTTCCTTTGACCCTCACAAGACCTTTAGTTCTTAGGGAGACAGGGGAGCATAATAAAATTTTAAGGAACATCCTGTTCGAGCAAGCTTAGATTTTTCGGACGCTATTGAAAAACCTAGGAAGTCAGGATCGCTATAAACGTTCCTTAGCTTAGCAAAGGATCGAGTAGTTGTGAAGACCATCTTTCTTATTAAGATCTGCTTCGGAATTCCTGGGGTTTTGAAACAAAAAATATTTATACCTTCTTGAAGGCTTGGGAATATAGTGACTCACTAAAAGTTAGGCCCAAATATAAAAAGAAAACAAGGCAGCAATTAAATGGCTTAATGTAAAAAAGGTTACAACAGTTCTGGACTAGTCTTCGAATGCATTTGGGAACAAAAATTACGATTGACTTCTTTTGGGTTTAACATATTCATTCAAATTTTAGTTTGAAGATCAAAGCCAAAAATAATCCTATTATCTAACCTTTTTATATTGCAGTTTGAACAATATTAACTCAGATTGCTAAAACAGCCTTTCATGACTTGTGTATTGAGAAAACTCACCTTTATCTTTTCAATTTCCTCCTGGACTATGAATTATCATATGTATCACCTGTTTTATGTTGTCCTATCTTCAACACCGATCTGCATGTTATTTTTTCTGCTAGTTTCGTTTGAGGCTGGAATCCTGCAAAAACAAACATAAACCTGATTGAAAAATGCGTTGAAAATTTAGGAACGAAAAACTAAAAATTGAAGATAAATGTCCGAACAAAAACATAAATATGTACAAAAAATCATAATAAAATTTGTTTATTTACAAATATATATATATATATATATATAATTTATTTATTATTTTTTTATTTTATTTTCTGTTCTACCCAACCACTGTCACGTCATATAGTGCTTTAGATATCGCCCGTTGACAGGGGCGCTTAGAACTTCTCCATCAATATTTTCCAGAAGAAAGGAATTCTTTCCTTCTGGAGCTGAGACCCTGAATGGTCCATACCAAAGGTGGTCAAATTTTCCATGCTTTGTGGCTTCTTCCCTTCTCGCATCCCATCTCAACACCAAGTCATCTGGGAGGAACTCTCTATCTTTCACCTTGAGATCGAACAATGCTTTCATATTGTCCTGGTATTTCTGCATTTTCTCATCAACCTCCACTCTGAGCTGTTGAACCTCAATCAGTTGGTTAATTCTCCTGGTTACATGGTTGGGCTCTTCGTTTTGATCCTGCCATAATTTCATCACTGGCAACGCTAATTTTATAGGTAGAACCGCTTCGGTCCCATATATCATCTGAAACGGTGAAATGCCGATAGACCTTTTAGTGCTGATGCGGTTTGCCCACAATGCATGCTTCAAATGTACATGCCAGGACCTCTTGTTTTCGTTCAGTACCTTTTTTATTACGTTTACCAGGCTCTTATTAGACGACTCATCTAGCCCATTTCCCTGAGGGTAATAAGCATTGGAATGGCCGAGAACAATACTGTACTTCTGGCAGAAGTCGATCATAGCCATGGATTTGAAGGCCTGGGCGTTGTCGGTAACAATCTTTCGGGGACACCCGAATCTCGACAAAATGTTATCTTCCAAGAAGTCAATCACCACCAAGTCTGTTTCCCTTTTAGTTGGAATTGCTTCCACCCACTTAGTAAAATAATCTGTGGCTGTTAAGATCCACTTATGCTGAGCACTGGAGTGGGGATTTATCTCCCCTATGAAGTCTAATCCCCATTTTTGAAATGAGGCTTCAATTTTGACTGGAACGAGTGGTAGTGCGGGGAGTTTATGCTTACCAGTGAATATTTGACACGAGTAACAGGCACGTACTTTGGCATTGACGTCCGAGAATAGTCTCGGCCAATAGTATCCAGCCCTCAAGATATTATAGGCTGTGGATCTCCATGCATGATTCCCTCCACAGATTCCTTCATGAAATTCTTCTATGACCTGTGGAGTTTCCGACTCAACCAGACAGACCAGTAAAAACCCGAGGGGATCCTTCCAGTATAGTCGATTTTTGGAGATGCAATATTTTAGAGTGTGGAGTTTTAAGGTTCTGTATTTGGCTGGTGTTAATCCATCTGGATGTTTCAAGTTTAATAAATAGAAAACTATATCTTTATACCAGTCTGACGACACAAATTTTTTCTCAACCTTGCTTGGATATGTTTGGTCATCCAACTCTTGCAAACATGTGTCTCTGTCTTCCCCCTGTAGGCAATTGATGTCAAGAGATCTAAGGTTCGATTCAGCCAAAAGTTTGGCCAGACCCTTTCCCTTTATCAATTTAGTAGGTTTGATTTCCAGATCAAATTCTTGTATCTTAGCGAGCCAGCGCCCTCGTTTTCCATCACTGTCCGGCTGTACCAATATATCCTTCACAACACTGGTTGGCACGTACGCGATAATTTTTGAATGAAGAACGTAAGTTTTAAATGCCTTTAGTGCTTTCACCATTGTGTACGCCTGTTTTTCCATTATATCATATTTTAGTTCGGCGTCTCTAAGGCTCTTGCTAAAAAACTCGATCAGGCGCTCAAAGCCTTCATCATCTTTTTGCAGCAACACCGCGGCGATAGTATGTTGAGAAGCGAATGAGAAGATGAGGAAATCCTTCAAGTAATCTGGGCTTGTTAACACATGTGCCTCGCTGATGACTTTTTTAATATGCTCGAACGACGCTTTAGCCTCGGTGGTCCAATTTACTCTGCTATCTTTCTTCAGCATTCCTGTGATCAATTTAACAATCTCAGTGAAATTTGGTATAAACCTTCGTAAAAAATTTATTGTACCTAAGAAGGATTGAATCTCTTTAACGTTTCTAGGAATATTGATAGTTTGTATCGCGTCAACCCTCTTAGGATCAATCTTGATTCCATCTTTAAATACGATATGCCCCAGAAGCTTACCTTCCTGCATAGCGAAATGTGATTTCTTTGGGTTCAAAGATAGACCATACCTGCAGCATTTTTCGAATGTCTGTTTTAAATGGATCAAATGTTCTTCATCGGTTTTAGAAAAAACCGTTAAATCATCAAGGTAGATCACTACGAACTTATCTCTTTCTCCGATGAAATCGATATCCATGGCGCGCTGGAAGGTAGCCCCTGCGTTCATTAAACCAAAAGGCATTTTATCATACATGAATGTACCCCATGGCATGGTGAAAGCGGTTTTTTCTCTATCTTGCTCGTTCATGGCGATTTGGTTGTACCCAGAAAATCCATCTATCATAGACATCCGATTTGCTCCAACTACCCTTTCTAGGACGTGGTCCATTTTAGGAAGTGGATAATTATCCTTAAGAGAGGACCTGTTCAAGTTCCTAAAATCTACACAAAGTCTGATTTCTCCGTTCTTTTTTCTGACTGGGACCAAATTTGCTACCCAGTCTGAGTACCTTAGAGGTACAATTATTTTCGCGTCTAAGAGCTTCTTTACTTCCTTTTCAATAACGGGTAACAAAATAGGGTTAAACTACCTGAGCTTCTGCCTAAAAGGCTTGACTCCAGGCTTCAAAGGTATCTTGTGCTCAATTATAGAAGTATCATATGTTTGAAGCTCATCATAGGACCAGGCGAAAACATCTTTATACTACCTGAGTAGGTCTCTGTACTGGTATTTTACCTTAGGAGGGAGGAATTTAGATATCTTTACTATCCTGGAATCTTTTTCAGTTCCTATGTTGCAATCCTCCACTTCTTCTGGTTGGGGCTGTAAAGTGGACTTCACAGGTATGTCGTTCTGATCGAAGAGTCTTTCCAAAGGAATTAAGCCTTTCGGGATTTGGTTATTTTTAAGGACCAACATGCGATGATCCGCTATTTTTTCTCGGAAGGTTTTAGGATTTTCATCTTCTTTCATAACCCATTGTTGGCAGCCAACTCATTTTTTTTAATTACTAGAAAAATGCTACCTACACCTCTTGTCTTCTAAACGACAAATCATCGTCGCATTGTGCTTCAAGACATTTGCTTCATTTTCGCGACAATTGAAATTTGATTTCGATTTGATTTTTCACAACTGAAAGTGTGAAAACACTTCTCTTGTTGTCTGGACTATCGTCGTCTTTTATTGATTTGTTGAAAGACATTTGACCATTGGTTTATCACTTCACTGCAAAAGTTTCTTTCAAACTATATCCATTCACTTTAACTGCACAATTTGATTTCTCTATTGGGAATGTTAAGTTATGAGTTATGCTTGATGTCTTAGGTGACATAATTCATTTTGGTTTTGTATGAGACTCAATTCTTATTACTTTGAACTCTTAACTTATCAATTTCATATGATTATTGGTTGCAATGTT